>MU826375.1:10000-278713 GCA_029204205.1 Desmophyllum pertusum
CGTAATAAGTGCGAAAGGGGAGGGATAGCCTGCGTGCAGATGTCTCCCTTTTTTCCTTGCGCGTACTAACTTTCGAGTGCCTCCCGAGTTTGTAGGGGGGTACCGCCCGGGGAAATTTTTTGATACAGTCGAACCTCTACTAACGGCCACCTCTCCACAACGGCCACATCTCCACAACGGCCACTTTCTTTTGTCCCGGCGGACAGTCCATACATTCACTCTTGTTTTAACCTCTCTACAACGGCCACCTCTCCACAACGGCAACGGCCATTAAAACCCTATCTTTTGGCGTACAGTAATAAAAGGTCACGCCAACTTCATCTGTACCACGCATCGTCGGGCAATACAGTATCTTATATTGCGGCACGTTTTTGTTTAGCCACTGATGGAAGAATCACACAATACTAGAAAGTACAAGGCCCCCATTTTTTTCTATTTTCCATTTTTTTTACGCTTTTACAGTACTGTATTTTTTATTTCAGTCGTAAATCGAGTACAGCTGATAAGGCTCTGTGTTTAAATTGCATTGCGAAATTGAAAAAAAAAAATGCCTGGTGACACAGTAAGTCACATTAAAATAGAACCTCGCAGCCACTCACTCAAGCAAACAACCCTTGACAACTTAATTTCACGAAAGAGAAAAGTAAACGATGTACAAACTGATGTACTCACTGTACTTTACTAGCTTTGTTTTGTTAACATTCCTGTTCTGAACATCATTTTGGTTTCTGTTTTATTGATACATTTTGATTGTGTTACGTATTCATATGCTATAATAAGCATTTTTAAATAAAAATGTTGTCCCCCCCAAAAAAACAAATGGTGTCATATTACACCCCTACCTCCCCATAACGGCCACCTCTCTACAACGGCCACTTACCTCTGTCCCCAAGGTGGCCGTTGTGGAGAGGTTCGACTGTATTTCGCATTTCGTGCGTTTTGATATGAAACCAGGCAGCAAAAAGCAAACGTATAAACATAAAAATTTCTTGCACTTTTTTAAATTCAAAATGGATTAATGACAAACAATTGCAAGAAACTTTATGTGACATGTAATTTTACAATTTACGGACAAATGTATCTATCGATTGACAGGATTTTGCTGCGGCCTTTCTATTTCGCTCTTCTGTGACCTCTGGCTCTGTTCGGTCCATTTTTATCCAATATTGACACACATGCTGAGCCCTTTTGCAGTTCATTATTGGGGTACCCAGTCTTCTCTCATTTTGATAGAGCCTGGGATTAAATTCCGTATGAGGGTTTTAGGTCGAATTTATCGTTAACGTTAAATTCAGCTTATAGAATCTCAAGATCTGGTCCAAACTTTAATATGTCACCAGCAAATCTACAAATGGCGGACCTTCGATGTTATCTTCGTTGATTCAGGCTTCATTTCCAGACTACACCAGTTAGCGAATTAGAGCTTTTCATTCACCTTTTTATTTTTGTAACAATTCTTTGAATAACTGAACATGATATGGCATTGTTCGATTGTTTCGCTTCATTGACAGTGGTGTCAAGTGCAATGCTTAAAAAGAAGATTGGCATCTTTAGTGAGCTATATGGAGAGAAATTGCGTTGCAAAATAAATATGAAAGACACGTTTGTTTTTTAAATGTTTTTATTTACGTAGGTGTATTTCTTTGACAACTGCACGAACAGGGTCGCGTTTGATTGAAGTCACATTGTTGAAGCTTTTGTTGAGTAACCGCCGGTCTTTTAGAGTCCTTCGTACAATTCATTTGTTTGATTAGGGGCCGGCCGCACTAGGCGAATTTTGTTTGTTTTTGCAAAAATATCTGTCATCAGTTCCGTTTCACAAGTGCGAACGGCGATTTTTTTCCTACCAAAATTTTGTCAAGCCTTACCAAACTTCAAAGGCGCCGTCATCCTGCCCCAGAGCAGGACAAAATTTTGTCAAGCGTCAAAACTGACAGATTCGTCAATTCACACACATTAATCTCAAGGTTACAGCGATGATTATTCGCTTGCCTCGGTCCGTACAACTTGTACCGGTCCAAAATTTTACCTGCTAGCAGCACCTATACTGATGTTTGAGTAGCACAATTTGCTTTACAAGCAGTGAACAGTGCACGTCCGATCGGGTACAAGTTTGCGCTAAAAAAGTGACAGTGACAGTCGGGAAAAGCGGCAAGAAACATGCAAGTCGTTTAAAAATTTCAGTCCGAGAAGAAGAAATATCTAGTTAATCAGTTTGTGTATCATACCACGAAGGCAGGAGAGTAAAAACTTTAGAAAGTACTGGTTTTAAAAGATTGTCGAGGAGTTTGAATGCAAAATTTCACAGCAACAACAGAGGTTTTCGGTTTCTACGTGATTGATATGTTGTGGTTCGCCGCAAGGTCACTGATGTTCTTACCACATTTTGACGTCTTCTGTGATCTATTACTGAACAGACCCACGGCAACATGGAATCTATTGTTTTTATATAATTTTGGAGATATTCGCTTCGGATTTTCACTTGAATGTACGCTAAATAAGCCGATAAAAATTATGTCAACAAACAGTGTTTTCATGCACTCAAATAAAACTTTGTGAAAACTAAACGGCTTAAAATAAACTACAGCTCAACTCAGCAAATGTTTCGAAAAGCAAATATATTTAGAGACTAACCTCTATTCCGTCCTGATATGAGGAAAAAACAATCTGAATTATTCCAGTCCAAATCCCGTTGCAAGTCGCTTATAAACGGCGAACGATAAGCTTAATCCCGCTAAATTTATCGGATTCTGTTCACAAATTATGAGCTAAAGGACCATCATATTTTCCTCCAAGTTCTAGCCAAGCTTGAACAGCCGATTTAAAATTCGTATCAATTGAACAACATTGAATTTCCTACGCGAATATTTCCAGTTTGACGAAAATATTTCTCTGTTTTGAGCGAAGGATTTGTTGGAGCAGGCAGGGCGCCCGCGCGTTTTCCCGCTTCGTGACGTCATTCGTGCGTCTGTACTCTAATAGATAACAGTTCTAAACCAATCACGGCGCGAGTTTTACACAGTGAATTATATAATTATTTTTAGATTCTGTTATGTCAGCGCGAATGCTGCTGTGTAAACAAAGATATTACAGTATGACGACAATCAGAAGAGTATGAGTGATGAGTGATTTGAGAATTTTGTTATGTCAGCATGAATGCTGCGAATGATCAAAGCCGCGTGCTGGATTGCAGAAAATTAATTCACCGCGCTTTCGGGAGTCTGACGTTGGACATCGTGACAAAATGATATTAGAAAATGGATTTTAGATCTACTATTGTTAAGTGTGTTAAATTTTTTCGAAACGAGGAATGATTTTAATATGAAAATATCTTCTAAAATTAACGACGAACTTTATATCTGCTTGGTTTGTAGACGAAAGATAAGATCATCTCATTTGAGCACAGTTTCCGTTGTTTAAGAAAACAGTGGGTGATTGTATTCAAATTAGCTTGGGTTTTAAGTCTTGTTAGATGTACTGATCAAAATGACATGAAGGTAAATAAACTGAACAGAGTTTGTTGTCCGCAACTGACAAGTCGGCGAGCTAGTTTACGAGAGCAGAGTGTTGCTAAAAGTGACCTAATAAATTTGTTACGTTAAACGTGAATCGTGCAGTGTACTGTAATTACCCAGTTCAGTTAGCTAGGATATGAGCAGAGTCAAGATGAGAACTGTTCTTTGATGGATTCTTGTGTAATAATTCGTCGTCTATTTATAATATGTCAATAATTTCGCGGCGTGTAATTGGTCGGTTATTACACAATTACAGAGATAAAGGCAAATAGCTTTGACAGTTTGCAGGGGTTTTTTTGGCAGGTTTTTTTTTTTTCAGTTTCGTGAAGTCAAATCCCTTTGTTTTGACTGTGATTGAAACGCCTCGTATGTACAGTGGAACCCGGATAAGACGGACATGACGAACAATTGTCCGTATTAAGCAACGTCTAATGACTGCAGTAAAAGACCAAGGAAGTGAAACTTTTGTGTTACGCCTGCCACGCAGCACAGTGAGCAAGACAGTTGTCAAACATGTCATGAACAATATACAGTGCACAGATAAGCGAGGTTAACTTTGTATGAGAGCGGAAAAGTGACCGTTGTAATGTAAGATAAAATATATGAGCTTTTCGTCGGGACAAACAAAACTGTCCGTAATAAGTGCGAAAGGGGAGGGGATAGCCTGCGTGCAGATGTCTCCTTTTCCTTGCGCGTACTAACTTTCGAGTGCCTCCCGAGTTTGTAGGGGGTACCGCCGGGAAATTTTTGATACAGTCGAACCTCTACTAACGGCCACCTCTCCACAACGACCACATCTCCACAACGGCCACTTTCTTTTGTCCCGGCGGACAGTCCATACATTCACTCTTGTTTTAACCTCTCTACAACGGCCCACCTCTCCACAACGGCAACGGCCATTAAAACCCTATCTTTTTTGGCGTACAGTAATCAAAGGTCACGCAACTTCATCTGTACCACGCATCGTCGGGCAATACAGTATCTTATATTGCGGCACGTGTTTAGCACTGATGGAAGAATCACACAATACTAGAAAGTACAAGGCCCCCATTTTTTTTTTTCCATTTTTTTTACGCTTTTACAGTACTGTATTTTTATTTCAGTCGTAAATCGAGTACAGCTGATAAGGCTCTGTGTTTAAATTGCATTGCGAAATTGAAAAAAAAAATGCCTGGTGGCACAGTAAGTCACATTAAAATAGAACCTCGCAGCCACTCACTCAAGCAAACAATCCTTGACAACTTAATTTCACGAAAGAGAAAGTAAACGATGTACAAACTGATGTACTCACTGTACTTTACTAGCTTTGTTTTGTTAACATTCCTGTTCTGAACATCATTTTGGTTTCTGTTTTATTGATACATTTTGATTGTGTTACGTATTCATATGCTATAATAAGCATTTTTAAATAAAAATGTTGTCCCCCAAAAAAAAACAAATGGTGTCATATTACACCCCTACCTCCCCATAACGGCCACCTCTCTACAACGGCCACTTACCTCTGTCCCCAAGGGTGGCCGTTGTGGAGAGGTTCGACTGTATTTCGCATTTCGTGCGTTTTGATATGAAACCAGGCAGCAAAAAGCCAAACGTATAAAACATAAAAATTTCTTGCCACTTTTTTAAATTCAAAATGGATTAATGACAAACAATTGCAAGAAACTTTATGTGACATGTAATTTGCAATTTACGGACAAATGTATCTATCGATTGACAGGATTTTGCTGCGGCCTTTCTATTCGCTCTTCTGTGACCTCTGGCTCTGTTCGGTCCATTTTATCCAATATTGACACACATGCTGAGCCTTTTTGCAGTTCATTATTGGGGTACCCAGTCTTCTCTCATTTTGATAGAGCCTGGGGATTAAAATTCCGTATGAGGGTTTTAGGTCGAATTTATCGTTAACGTTAAATTCAGCTTATAGAATCTCAAGATCTGGTCCAAAATTTAATATGTCACCCAGCAAATCTACAAATGGCGGACCTTCGATGTTATCTTCGTTGATTCAGGCTTCATTTCCAGACTACACCAGTTAGCGAATTAGAGCTTTTCATTCACTTTATTTTCAGCCATCGGTCCACGGACCGCACCTGTCGCATCCCTCGCCCTACGGGCCTGATTATTTTAGTGTGGTTAGCCAAAGCAAGAGATGTTGCCTTAGGGTTAGGGTTATCAAATGCAATACACCAAAGAAAAAAATAACAAAACCAACAAAAGTTGCTGCACTATCCTCAACGGCGACAACTCGGAGAACGAAGTCTTGACCTATATTATCAATTGAGAGGTCTGGTGAGAGTTAACGAAAGGCCATTGGCGTGGAAATGTTTATATCTAGTATGTCTAGTATACATGTTATAAAGGGATGATGTGGATTCATGACTGCTGGGTAGAGAAAAATATAACTTACTGATTGAAAATCGTGAGAGTCCCTAACCCATTTCGTTTAATCGGCTCATGGGCTACGTGTATGCGCATTCTCTGAGTAAAAAATGCAGTAGCCATGAGCACGCCTCGCGGGCCTATTTTTTTATATTATTAGGTTGTTCCAATCAATGGTGAAAAGACAATTCAGTTGTACGAGACCATGATTGTGAGGCACGGTGTGATGACTGTAGGACCCACTGGAGGAGGAAAAAACTACAAGCTATGAGGTAAGCCAGTCATGTCATAAAATAAGAAAACATGTGGGCATGGATTAAACTTCCTCATTTCTTTTTGATAGGTTCTTAAAGACACTCTAACAACGTTACATGAAGAAGGAGACGAAGACCCTCAGTACAAAAAGTGCGGACATTTGTCCTGAATCCCAAGGTATGTCCGTCTTGTATCATTGTAGTCTATTGTAGCATGATTTGCATAGTTGAATCAATTGTAGAGTGTTTTTTCAATTGACTGTCGAAAGTAATCGCTGAATTGCTTTGGTTTTGCTTTACTTTGCTCTATGATTGGTTTTAAAAAATCGCGCCACCTTCTCTACCAATCAGATGCAGCCTATACAATCGTGACATGGTCACACGTGTTTTCCGCGCTTGGCGCTGGTTACGTGTATTTGCTTTGAGTCTCATTGGTTCGTTGTGTTTAGGTCATTGTAACTGCTTTGGTTTAGTTTTACGACACTCTAACAAATCTTGTGTGTTTTGTTATTCCAGGCTGTTAGAATGGGTGAACTTTATGGAGAGATTAACAAGCTGACCATGGAGTGGAAAAGATGGAATCATGGCTATCACAGTCAGACTCTGTGTTCAGGTACAAACACATCAAAAGCTCGCAGACAGAATGTTCTTATCATCTGAAGCTCAATACGTCTTCGTGGTGCCTGATGGAGATATCAACTAATTAGTGTGTAATACAAAGGAAAATGGAAAATCGGTTGTAACGCGTAATCATCCTATATATACGTCATTCCTGTATGGTATATTGTGGTATTATATATCACAGAAGTTATTTCGTTACTTGTTAGTCAATGTGGTTCGTTTTGGTTTCAAACAGGACACTACTGAAGATCACAAGTGGATTGTATGTGATGGGCCTGTGGACGCTTATAGGATCGAAAACATGAACACTGTTTTGGATGACAACAAGATGCTGTGTTTGGCCAACAGTGAGAGAATCAAGCTCAAACAACACCATGCACATGTTGTTTGAGGTGCAGGATCTTGCCGTGGCCTCTCCTGCCACAGTCAGCAGGTATTCACAAACCTCCTGGCCCAGTAGTCATACTATAAACCTCTGCATCAAACCTGACCAAACTTGACCTCCCCAGAGTCAAACCTTGAGTCAATAAATGTTATTGTACGTACCTTTTAAGTCTGTGGATGAAACCTAGTGTGTGACCATTCAAATGAAAGCTACTGAGCAGTACTTTTCATGTGGTACTGTTTATTATGTTGTACAAGGTGGTTCTAACTTTTAAGTCTGTGGATGAAACCCTAGTGTGTGACCATTCAAATGAAAACTATTGAGCAGTACTTTCATGTGGTACTGTTTATTATGCTGTACAAGGTGGTGCTACCTCTGTGGATGAAACCCTAGTGTGTGACCATTCAAATGAAAGCGATTGAGCAGTACTTTCATGTGGTACTGTTTATTATGCTGTACAAGGTGGTGCTACCTCTGTGGATGAAACCCTAGTGTGTGACCATTCAAATGAAAGCGATTGAGCAGTACTCTCATGCGGTGCTGTTTGTTTTCTGACAATTTTACAAAGTGAAATGCAATATTTTTCCCCCAGTTTTTTGTTAACCCTTTCACTCTTAGAAGTGAAAGGGTTAACATATTTTTTATTGTTTCTGTTGGCACTTTGGATTACCCACATATGTCAAGTCTGTTATGCATTGCTGATTTGTGGTCTGTGTGTGTTAGGTGTGGTATGGTGTACATGGACCCTACTGAACTAGGATGGAGGCCTTATGTCAAGTCTTGGATGCAAAGAACTTGTACAAAGATGAAAGATGAGACAAAGGTATTGAACTATTGTACTCATTTGAGGTTTTACCAGTAAAACCAATTTTCCCAGACGTTTTGATGGGCTGGATATTGTATGTGAAAACAAACGAAAACTGTTTCTTTTTTTTTTTTGGGCTTCTTCATCTTCATATCTTAATGCGACACAACTTCTCCAGATTTGGAATACGAGGGAATTAAACTATTCAAGTGAATCAGCCACCCGTGCTAAGATTTATTTAGATTTGAACCAAAAAGAACCAACTTGGCGCTTTTAGATCAATTAATAATAGATGAACTAACTTTTTATGACGTTTTTTTAATATAAAGGAGTATCTCATGAACCTGTTTGAGAAACTACGTGGATAATGGACTAAACTTTTGCAAGAAAGAAATGTGTGCAAGCCATGCAACAGGTACGATAAGCAAAAAGTCAGTTTTAACACTCACTAGTTTGCAAAAACAGCATAGCATATAAAACAATTACAGTCGAAACTCTCTGAACGGACACTCTTGTATTAGCGGACAGCTCTACTTACGGCCGCCTTGACAAAACCCTGTTTTGAACTCTAGCTCATACAACCTCTGTATTTACACATTCCCGTAAGCGGCCAGCTCCAGTTGCGGACACTGTTTCTGCTTCCCGAGGGAGTCCGCTTACGGGAGCTTCACGACTGTATTTCTGTACTGATGTGTTGATCTGAGCCTGCGGTATGTCTGCGTAGAAACATTTTTGTATTATTTTCTTTAGGTGGACATAAACAAAGTGACGACAATGTGTTGTCTTTTGGAGAGCTTTTTCTTCCCTGAGAAAGGAGGTCCTGATTTCAACATGGATACAAACAAGCTGAACTCTCTTATCTGCACTACATTCCTGTTCACGTTCCTGTGGAGTATGGCAGGTAACCTGGTGGAGACCTCCATGGACGCCTTTGACACTTTTGCAAGGGACTTGTTCTCGGATACACAAGATGTTAAGGTAAATGAACTACAAAGTGAGCTGCTACAATAGAAAGGTTTTCAATTGAGTGTCGTAAAACCCAAACCCAAAATTAAAGCAATTACAATGACCAATCACAACAAACGGATACAAACACAATGAACCAATGAGAGCTCGCAGCAAATACACGTGACAAGCGCCAAGCGCGGGAAAAACGCGTCTAACCAAGTCTCGATTGGTTTCGGTTTTGCATCTGATTGGCTGAGTAGGTGGCGCGAGTTTTTATTAATCAATCACAGGGCGTAGTAAAGCAAAACCAAAGCAATTCCAGATTACTTTCAACACTCAATTGAAAACCGCTCTATAATAACTGTAAAACCAAACACTACTCCACAGCAATTCACAACCCTGTCTTACATTCTGATGTAAAATTCGTTCTCTTCTCAGCTGCCCGGCTCAGGGGATTTGTTCAGTTACTTGTGGACTTTGACACCCGCCGCCTTGAACCATGGGAAAAGATCATTCCATCATTCAAGTACAACTCAGAGATCGCTTACTTTGACCTGCTGGTGCCAACTGTGGATACTGTCAGGTTTGGCTTCTTGATGGAGAAGCTTCTCGCTATCAACAGATCTGTCATGTTTACTGGAACGACTGGGGTCGGCAAGGTAAACATCACCCGTACAGTCACGTGCAAACACCTTTTAAGGTCACATGCCAACCTCGTTTCCAGGGTCTCTCTTCTTCCCGCCAAAAACGATTTTCAATCGCTTTTGGCGGGAAGACGAGAGACCCTGGGAACGAGGTTGGGTCACATGTCAGCTTTTTATCTGACACAAGATGTCACGTATCTGTCATGAATTCAATGTATCTCACGTGACTATTCACATCAAATATACCAAATAACAAGCTGCTAAAGATAAATTTTAAAATAAAATATCGTATTCTCACTAATTTCCGCGCGTACTTAATTTCGCAAAATCGACAGACCTGTATTTATCGAGACTTTATTTGGCCATTTCAGAGAACATAAGGGCCCAAAGGTTTAAAATTTTGCGAAAGTATTGCCTTTATTGTAATGTTTTTTTTTCTATATCGCGAAAATAAGTGAGAATAAGGCAATATGAGCAGTATTGTATGGTTTTGGACTAGACTATATAGACTATAAATTCACGGAAAAACGTTCACTGTGTTATTTATTAATTTTTCAGTCTGTTGTGGCTAAGGGATTGCTCAATGACATCAGCGAGAAGGCGAACTATGTTTCCATCATGTTGAACTTCTCTGCTCAGACGAGCAGCCTGAGAACTCAGGAAATGATTTGAAGTCAAAACTGGAGAAGAAACGAAAAAACATTTTAGGTTTGTATTGATGCATGTATAGGGACGCGGCAAAACATCGTCCTTGGCGCATTACCTATCTATATGTGTATGTATGTCATGACTGGAAAAAAATTTCAACCGTTTCTTAGATTCGTGTGAGCTAAATAATATGAATGCCGCTACAAAAAAAAATTCCTCCCTGGGGAGGAATCCTTTATAAAAGTGATGGGGGTGATCGTCAGAAATTTTAAAAAGAAACGGTACAAGGTACTAGAATCTTGTTTGTGGATGTGGGTCAAATTCATTTCACCCCAAAGAGATTACTGATTCTAAATCTAGTTTCTGTCATATTTTTTCCCGGCTTCAATACCCTAAAAGATACCAGGATAACGCTAAGGCTGGTCATTGTAGATTTAAACACCCTAAGTGGTACCAAACCACGAATTTTAACCCCTAAAAGGTACAACGATCACCCCCGTCACTTTTATTTGGGAGGCCCCACCTTCTGAAGATAGTGTAGCTCAGCAAATTACAACTTGTTTGTGTTGTTGTAGGTGCACCGGCTGGAAAACGGATGATTATCTTCGTTGATGACTTGAACATGCCAAAGCTGGACACGTATGGAGCACAGCCTCCTATTGAGTTACTCAGACAGTACCAGGTACTGTTTAATGCATGTGATATTGCTGTCCTTTGTTACATTAATTGTTTCTTCACAACAAGTTTAAAATATAGATTATGCGAGAAAAGCTTCAGTGCGACAATAAAACAGAAACATATGTCACATGGGACAGTATTTTTTGCGTGTAACATCATCCAATCCTGTGCTTTCACTTTTACTTCATTTTAGAGCGTTTTCAATCGAGTGTTGTATAAAAACCATTTACCAAGGCAATTACAATGGACAATCACAACAAACGTAAACAACATAATGAAACCAATGAGAACTCGAAGCAAATACACGTAACCGGGTGCCAAGCGCGGGAAAACGCGAATGACCATGTTTCCATTGGTTTAAACCAATCAGCAAAACCAAAGCTATTCCAGATTACTTTCGACACTCAATGAAAACCGCTCTGTGGATAATCTCCTCTTTTGCAGGATTTTCGTGGATTTTATGACAGAGAGAAGCTTTTCTGGAAGGAAATTCATGTAAGTAATTATTATTATGATGTGTTGGAATGCAAGCTCATTGCTTGAACTGTCACGCTACGCTACTTGGACTGTCACGCTACGCTACTTGGACTGTCACGCTACGCTACTTGGACTGTCACGCTACGCTACTTGGACTGTCACGCTACGCTACTTGGACTGTCACGCTACGCTACTTGGACTGTCACGCTTCTCTGTATTGTGTACAAGGTTTCTGATTCGTTATACTCTTTGTTGACAGGACATGACCATCTGCGCAGCTTGTGCTCCCCCTGGGGGTGGTAGAAATCCAGTCACGCCACGGTTCTTACGTCACTTTAGTATGTTCAGTATTCCATCATCTGCTGAACACACGCTCAAACATATCTTTAAGGTAAAGTACATCAAATTATTTCCATGCTGTAATCCAATATTCCTTTTCAAAACAGCTTTCTTGTAGCAAAATTAATACTTTTTTTAAATTTTATTTTTTCTTAGTCCATTGTCAGTGGATTTTTAGTTGACTTTCCTCAAGATGTCAGGAATTGTGCAGATGCCATTGTTGGAGCGAGGTATGCCTTGATGAAGCTTTGTTTTTTATGAGTCATGCAAGGTTCTAAACCTTCTCCATTGGTAACTCTGCCCCAGTTTCCTCGCGCTATTGACTCCCAGATGGAGGAGTGGTGCCTAGCGAGGTGTCATTGTCGTTGCTTGTATAAGCTAATTGTTTCTTCTTTTCTCTCTTTCAGTGTTGAAATCTATGTTCGTATGAGCACAGACCTGCTGCCTACTCCAGCTAAATCTCACTACGTCTTCAACCTGAGAGATTTATCCAAATGCATTCAAGGTTTGACTTTGTGCACATTCACCACTTGTAACTATCATTACACTCCCCACCCCACCCCTAAAGGTTTGACTTTGTACACATTCACCACACTCCCCCCACCTCACCCCACCCCACCCCTAAAGGTTTGACTTTGTGAAGATTCACCACTTGTCATAATGTATATGTAACTAATTATTACACTCCCCACCCCTCCCCTCAAGGTTTGACTTTGTTTACATTCACCACTGCCCCACCCCACCCCAGACATGTTGTTATTCAGTATTATCACCCTTCGTACAGCTTCTCACCTCAGTTTAGACATGATTTATCCTTTAAACCCGGATGCCAACTTACAAATTCTCCTTACTGGCCGCTATACCTTTCTTATGTCTATTCTCGTGGCCTGAATGCTGCATTGTAAGGAGAAATGAGGTCCTGGTCACTCGTCATTCATGTACTTGTAGGTGTGCTTCAGGCAGACCCAGGAGTCATCAGGGATGCTGGGCAGATATTCCGCTTGTTTTGTCACGAAGCACAAAGAGTTTTCCACGATCGTCTGATTAACAAAGAAGACAAACGCTATTTTAACACCATCATGTCCGAAATGGCACAGAAACACTTCTCACAGGTTTGCAATATACTGGCACACTATCCATCAGTAGATATCTATCTCGTACACTAAATAGTGAGAATGTACTTATACTTGTATTTATTGAGTCCTCCTGTAGTGGTCTCAACACTGGGTATTTGTCCAGTGAGGAGACTCCTGCAGTTGGACTCTTTAATGCTCTGTCAGTTTGAACTCCTTCACACCTGAATAATAGCTATGCATTCCCAAACTTTTACGAGTGTTACCATAACTCTATGGAAACACAGGGAAAACGTTTTCTATTGTTTTTATGAAATAAAAGCACGAAGCAGTTTTATGTTTCCATAGAGTTATGGTAAATGGTTTTGAGCCAATCAGAGCGCGTGCAGTATCTTGTTTATTTTATAAAAATGTTTATGTTATGGGCTGACTTAAAGAATGCCAGATATAGATGAAGTCAGCAAGAAGGCCACGTTTGAGGCCATCGTTCTATTTTTGTTATTCTTTAAATTATACAATACAAAAATGTTTGGTAGAAAGTAGACCATGCTACAAGGAGCCTGTTTTATTAACCTATACTCTATAGATAACGTTACTCTGTTGTGTTATAACCAGAATATAGAAGCTACAAAATTTGAGACGACTCCTATCCTGTTTGGAGATTTCATGAAGATGGGCGCTGACCCAACTGACAGGATCTATGAAGAGCTGGCTGATATCACTAAAGTGAAATCTCTTCTGACTGATGTAAGAACACTTCAACACTGACACATAACTTAATTTTAACAATACAATTCAGACCCAGGCTGAAAACGTCAGTATTCAGTGAAAAATGAATTCCAGGACAATTTTGGAGCTGGTGAATTCTGTTTCAACAGTAACTTTACAACAATACAACAATACAATAACTTTATTCAGGTGTCAAATCTACTAGCTGGTCACAAGTGGCCTACTAATTGGGGACACTAACAAAAGCATACTTTCCTTTATTTCATCTCGGAAACATACTGCCTTTACCCCAGATTTATGCAATTATACATGAGCTATTAGAAGAGAACTAATGCCTCTAGCAGCAGTTTTTGCCAGCCTTACGTAAAATTAAAGCTCAAAGGCGCTAGGTCAGTCGCGCCAATTTGGGTGATTCGTCTTAAAAATAACAAGTTCAAAACTTTAAAATGACATGGTGAGATCTCAGCTACTTAACCAAATGATTTAGTAGGCCATCCTCAGATAGGCTACTTTTTGACAATATGAATAATTATTTTGTTTTATTTATTTTTCAAACAATAAGTGTACTTAAGACGGATTCCGCTCAACGTTCGAGCAATAAGTGCAAAAATTAATTACTAAAAATCTACTCATAGCACGGTAACATTTTGAATACTATTTGAAACATATCACTTTAATTCACTTCTCCAAGTGACCCCGCAATTAAATTCTCAAGCATTCTCGAGAAAATTAATGTCAAACCTCGTAAAAAATGATAAAAACGCACGCCATTTTGATTTGAACTGACATGAAGCGTCTTTTTAATTAAAATATGTAATGACTTCTCTCGCGGGGTCAGCTTGGGAGCTAATTTATCGATAATTTCTTCTTAACTGTATTCAAAATGTTACCGTGCTACGAGTATTTTTTTGGTAACTTAATTTGTTGCACTTTTTGCTCGAACGTCCAGCGGAAATCGTCTTAATTGTTTTGAAGTTTTATTCGGTATTAGTCATATTAGACTAGATTGCAACTCATTTTAAGATTCATAACGGGATGTATCTTGCTCCTTAGTATCTTGATGACTACAACATGAACTCTTCCAAAGAAATGAAGCTAGTATTCTTCATGGATGCAATAGAACACGTCTCAAGGTGAATTAGACA
The DNA here is from genome assembly GCA_029204205.1 of Desmophyllum pertusum. Lineage (NCBI taxonomy): Eukaryota > Metazoa > Cnidaria > Anthozoa > Scleractinia > Caryophylliidae > Desmophyllum > Desmophyllum pertusum. Next base: position 24,641 of record MU826375.1, read on the forward strand.
AATTTGTGTAGAGTTTAATAGCCTGTTTCAGGCGTTCGGATAGTGGGGGATCCCCTCGCCTTTTTCCCTCGCCACTCTTCGTGCTTTGCGCGTCTTTTTGCGACGCTCCCCCACTATCCAAACGCCAGGAGCAGGCTAAGATTTCAATGTCTCCGCAGTAAACATGCAACAACTCGTGAGAGGCGCGATGTCCTAATGGTTAGCGCGTTGGACTCCGGATCGAGGGGTTCGCGTTCGAGCCCTGGCCTGGGTCACTGTGTTGTGTTCTTGTGCAAGACACTTTACTCTCACAGTGCCTCTCTCCACCCAGGAGTATAAATGGGTACCAGCGACAAAATGCTGGGGTTAACTTGCAATGGACTAGCATCCCATCCAGGGGGAGTAGTAATACTCCTAGTCACTTCATGGTATGGAAACCGACTGCAGTAAGCGCCAGTCTGCTAAGTCACTAGGTTTGTATACAGACTTTTACTTTTTAACAGCAACCAACTAAGGGTTTATTTTTGTTTTTGTAGAATTGCTCGCATGGTTCGTCAGCCGCGTGGTAACGCGCTGCTTGTTGGTGTTGGAGGAACAGGAAAACAGAGTCTTACCAGGTACATCAACATCGAAATTCTCCTTACAAATTCCTTACATTGTCAAACAAATAGGTGATGAGAATATAGAATAACTATCACCAATGGTGTGAAAAGAAAAGAAACAGGAGGACAATATAGAGGGTCCCCTATACTTTTTTCGTGACGCGTGAATGGGCATTTTTTTATTGCGTGAAGCGTGAATGAGGATTTATTTTTTTCGTGATTCGTGAATCTATATTTTTGCGTCCTCGGGAAACTGGCTTTCGATTTCTTCGTGATCCGTGAAATATGTATTTACTTACGCGTGATTCGTGAAACGTGATTGCTTACTTTTTCTGTGAACGTGAAGCTGTTTTTTGAATTTTTCGTGATGCGTGAAAAGGGCAATTACTTTTGCGTGAAACTGTTTTCAGAAGAGGTATAGGGGACCCTCAATATACTCCAGTTAAAAATATTTGATAGTAATGCTGAATGCTTTTGTATACAAATAAATAACAAGATAGTAAAGTCATGTATAATGTAGTAATTCATTTCTTTCCACCCATATATATCTCATGGTCAAAAATTAATCCTGGCAGTATGCGGGAAGTTTGTCGCATTTGAACTAAGCTCCTACGAGTCTCCTGTAGCTCAGTGGCAGACCGTCTGGTCGGTGTGCTAAATGTTATAGGTTCAACTCCTGTTGGAAGAACTCGGAAATTGTTTTCTCCGATTATCTTGTGTCCCTGAGTGATTGTCATCTTTCTCAATGTAGTAATTGTTGACTTACTTTGTATTTTGTACTTTGTACTGTAGGTTGGCATGTCACATGTCTGGTTATCACTGTTTTCAAATCGAGCTGACACGTGGTTATGACTACTCATCCTTCCGAGAAGATCTCAAGAAACTCTACAACTCTGCTGGAGTGGAAGGAAAAAATACCGTCTTCTTATTTACTGATACACAGGTAGATAACCGTTTGACTGTGTTCTGATTTTATTTTTGGTGTAATTTTGGCTTATTTCACCAGTCGTTATTGCTAAAAAATATGTCTAGAAAGAAACGTAAACGTGAATAATCAACCATGTCACAAAATTAAGTTTTAGAATCGCCGTTCAATTGAACAATTCAAACATTCAACCCAAGTTTAAAAGAAAGAGGGATTACGGTATGTTGTTACTGCGGTATTCCGTGATATTATTTAAATGTGTTCGTTTTCCTTCCACACAGATCGTTGTTGAGGAATTTCTTGAAGACATCAATAACATTTTGAACTCTGGCGAGGTATTGTTTACATTTGTAATTTTATGAATAATCATTTAACTGCATAAAACTATGTCCTCTGGCCCGAGTGCGGCTTTACCTTACCTACCTTACGCCGTACCGTGCAGGGGCGTCCTTATGACGTCATCTCTATGTTGGTTTCCCCATTGCTTGGCCAATCAAAAAGAATGCATGTCTGCTCCTTGATTGGCTGAGAAGTTAGGAAAACCAATAGAAAGATGTCAAAACGAACGCGAGTAGTATAATGGTACGATTACTCTATGATTGTATACCAGGTGCCAAACTTGTTTGAACCAGAGGAATATGAACAAGTGTTGAATGGAACCCGACCACATGCCAAGGAAGCAGGCGTCCCTGAAGGTGACAGGTGAGACTTGAGTGACAGCTGTCACGCTTTAGTAACATACATGTTACGATATTTGAAGTCATTTTTGCGATGTACAAAATTACTTTGAAACTGAAGGAAACCTCAAAATAATAGTTTACTAAGGTAGAAAAACACCAAAGAGGTGATAAGAAGCCAAATAGGAACAAAGATGGTTAAGGATGGAGAAGATTAAGACGGATTGCAAACGACGAACTTGAAAATGTTAGGCTAAATGTTTCAAGATGCGCAAACCGTGAGGTTGCTCCTTTAACCGTTTCATTTGGTCGTGAGAAACCCATCATAACTTTAGGTTTTGGCCACTTCCACTCATATTATCAATGTTGATCAGTACTGCGTTGTAGAGGTTTTAAATGTGTGTGTGTGTTTTTAATCTCAGGGATAGCGTGTTCAACCACTTCATCAGCAGAGTGCGGAATAACCTTCATGTAGTGCTGTGCATGAGTCCTGTTGGAGATGCTTTCCGTACTCGCTGCAGAATGTTCCCTTCACTGGTCAATTGTTGTACCATTGACTGGTTCACTGAGTGGCCAAGGTCAGTTGAGTGCAGCTTACATGAAGCCTTAATCAAACACGTATTACGTCACTTACGTCACTTAGGCACTGATCAACCTCATTCCCAGGCTCTCTCTCCTTTTCCTCCCTTGTCGTTGAGCTCTCTCCTCAACGACAAGGGAGGAAAAGGAGAGAGAGCCTGGGATCGAGGTTGGGCACTGATAAGATAGCTGATGATGTTATCAGAAACAGTTATTCAGTTATACATCCACTCGTCCAAAAAGGAAAACTGCACCTGGTAGCGAATGGAGAACTTCTTCCAGTCTTCATCGTCAGAAGCGTTGTTATATTCTTTCTTGCCCAAAACGGATAATACGTAAGATGGGCAAAACAAATAAAGCTATCGAAAAGAAGCAACTAACAATAGTTTTTTGAATCGCATTTAACACCATTATCAGTTGTTCCTCGCTGAATGCTGTTTTCTTTGCAGAGAAGCGCTGTTGTCTGTGTCGCAGAACTTTTTCGAAGAAGTAGATTTGGGTGAAGGAGATGTTAAGGTAACAAATTTTTTTTTCGTTTTTTTTTTTTCCCACTGCCTATTAGATTGAATTCCTTATGCTTTTTGTGCTTAAAAAAGTGAGCCTTACGCTTTTAAGTTTTTCCATTTCCATCCCCGCCATCGTGAAACATGAAAATGTGTATGTGTGTATGTGAAACATCCCGCTTATTTCATAATGGGGCCTTGGGTACTGTTTTACAAATCATTGTGGGTTTCGTTTGGTTTAGGTATGTTCTTGAGCTTCTCAAAATAGAAACCCAAACGACTGTTGATTTCGTTGCAGGAGAGAGTAGCTGAGTTGTGTGTTGTTGATTTGTTTGCAGGAGAGAGTAGCTGAGTTGTGTGTTGTTGATTTCGTTGCAGGAGAGAGTAGCTGAGTTGTGTGTTGTTGATTTCGTTGCAGGAGAGAGTAGCTGAGTTGTGTGTTGTAATCCACACCAGTGTCAGTTCCATGGCGGACAGGTTTTATGCTGAGTTACGTCGCCGATATTACACGACACCCACCAGTTACCTGGAGCTTATTAACCTGTACCTGTCCATGTTAGACGACAAAAGAAGGTATGGCAGATCAACATCTAATATCTCCTTGTAGTATGACAGGTAACATGTGATAACCATCCACTAGGAGACAGGGAGTGTTTGGAAATCTTGATGAAACACGAATAAATCGCGTATAATAATGTTACAGAAAACAAAAAACTGCTCATACCCATCTTACAGCTACAGTGTATGTACGAAACCTTCAAAAACTCATTAATAATTCATAAAGAAAATACAAAAGAAATGAATGTTTAATGAGTGTTTTTATATTTGATAAAGATACGGCTGAACTTTCAGCTCCATTTTCAAGTCTAAAACAAACTAAAATTTCAAGATAAGGATCAGATTTAATAGACTTAGACGAAAGTTTAAAAAACTCGCAGAACGTGTTTTATCAGGTCTAAAAACACTCGGCTTCGCCTGGTGTTTTAAAACCTGATAAAAACACTGTTAAAAGAATTATTAAACTTGCAACTCGTCTTAGTATGATTAATGAATTAACGCCGTTGTAATTGGATCTGTGATTTCATTTGTTTCAGACTAGAAATCACTGTAGACTTTGACCATGGAGTCACGTGATGTCTCGCGCGTTGAACACGTGATGCACACGGTAGAATACTGGTGGCCAGTCACGTGTTAACTAACCACTCTGTCAATCATGTATTTTCCAGGCAGCTGATTGGCGCACGTGACCGAGTCAAGAATGGCTTGAAGAAGCTTCTAGAAACCAATGACTTGGTGGATAACATGCAGGTGGAGCTGGTGGCTTTGGAGCCGCAGCTCAAACAGAAATCACTTGATGTGGAAAAACTCATGGATAAACTACAGACTGACCAGGATGAGGCTGATAAGGTTAGCATCCTGTTTATTTTGCTAAGGCACCTCAGGTCTCTTCTGTTTGTTATGGGAATTTTGCTGAGACATCACAATGGCGGATTCATAGGTGCTCAAAGGGTTGGCCTTTTTTGTTACTGGCATTAAGTGATTAAGGGGGCCTGTTTCAAATCATTATTTTGACTTCAAAGGAGCAAACAAAGAGGCCAATATTCATATTGGAAGGTCCATGACCGTGCACATCTTTTGTTTTGGGCTCATACACTATGCATGAATTACGTAACCAAAACGTTTCTATTGGTTAGTTGCTTGAACACACATAACCACCTATTGTATTTTGTCAGGTTTTGTGCACGGTCAACCCCCAAAATAGCGAACAAAAACATATAACAAAGACCTTTGCCGGGCTTCATAACCATTTCCCTCTATTAACTATGTTTTGACGTTCCATTCGTATTTATAATCGCCAAAAATAGCGTCACCCAAGCCGTAAATTACAACAATAAAGGAGAAAGCGTCACTCACACGAAGCATGTTTTTCGTGTTGTTTATTTTTTACAGGTGCGAAAAGTTGTGTCAGCGGAAGAGGAAATTGCCAAAGGAAAGGCAGATGAGACCCAGGCTATCGCGGCTGAAGCGCAGAAGGACCTGGACGAAGCTCTACCTGCTTTAGATCTTGCTAACAAGGTGCGTGTTTGGCCCTGAAATGACGAGCAACAAGAAAAACTATTTCTGACAGAAAGAAAAGCAGATTAAAATTACTATAAATTTTCAGAACACTAGGTCGAGTACTGGGAAGGTGGGAGCACTTCAAATATCTAGCCACCCAGAAACGTACTCAAATTAAGAGATTTTAAAATGCTTCCTTTTGTCCAGTAATTTATAGATAATTATTTACTCGAATTAAATTGTTGTGAATATTGTCTAAACTGAAAATTTGTTAAAATAATTCATTGGAAAAACGTTCAAGTGTACGGAGAAATTGGATACAAATATCGAGCCTGAAAAAGTTACGGAATTACGTCAAGAACTTTCAACCGGTTCTCACCAGGACATCAGAAAACAATATAACAAAAGGTACAACCATGAAACGTCATAAAATCCAAGATGGCGGCGCGCGGGTGATTTGAAACCCAAAGCAGCAGCGATTTGTAGGCAGATTTTTAGTTAACACTGAAATCATTTTACTTTGTTTTCAGCACATTTCGGGTTTACATTCCATCAATTTAATTGTAACTTGATCCAACAGTGGAAAATTTGAAATTTATTCGGTCAACTTAACTGTGAATATTGTTTTCGTTCCCAGGCCCTGGACTCTTTGGACAAGTCCGACATTTCTGAGTTACGTGTGTTCACCAGTCCCCCCGAGCTTGTCATGACTGTTATGGAGTCCATCTGTATTCTATTAAATGCAAAGTAAGTTGAATCGTACACAAGTTTTACATCTTAGTTGATGATTTGCACTATGCAAAATTGTTGAGTCACTCTTCATTAAAAAAAATTGAAAACTTAAAAAATTCTCCCCCCCCCCCCCCCCCCCCCCTCTCCCTCCCCATTTCAATGTTGTTTTTCACGGTTTGAAATTCAGACAACAATGATAAGGAGGGAGGGGGTAGACGAGGTTGTTACAATGTCTAAAGTGGTCCTCGTAACGAAGAGTGTCTCAACTCTTTATGCAAACGATTGTAGGCCTTACTTTGTGTGTAGTAAAGAAAAGTAACTTGATTCAAATTTATTACGTCCTTTTGATAAGTTGATCATTTGTTTTGTTTTTGTTTACAGGCCTGACTGGGCGACAGCAAAAAGTGTGCTGGGAGACGGCAAATTTTTAGCCAAACTGATGGAATATAACAAGGTAACATACCTTTCTTCTTCTATTAAAAGTTTCAAACCCTGAAGTGAAAAAAGTGATTAACCTTTCACTCCCAAGAGTGTGCAAGATATGGACAAACAGCACCACATGAAAGTACTGCTCAATAGCTTTCATTTGAATGGTCACACACTATGGTTTCATCCACAGACTCAAAAGTTAGAACCACCTTGTACAGCATAATAAACAGTATCACATGAAAGTACTGCTCAATAGCTTTCATTTGAATGGTCACACACTAGGGTTTCATCCACAGACTCAAAAGTTAGAACCACCTTGTACAGCATAATAAACAGTACCACATGAAAGTACTGCTCAATAGCTTTCACTTGAATGGTCACACACTAGGGTTTCATCCACAGACTCAAAAGTTAGAACCACCTTGTACAGCATAATAAACAGTACCACATGAAAGTACTTGCTCAATAGCTTTCATTTGAATGGTCACACACTAGGGTTTCATCCACAGACTCAAAAGTTAGAACCACCTTGTACAGCATAATAAACAGTACCACATGAAAGTACTGTTCAATAGCTTTCATGTGAATGGTCACACACTAGGGTTTCATCCACAGACTCAAAAGTTAGAACCACCTTGTACAGCATAATAAACAGTACCACATGAAAGTACTGCTCAATAGCTTTCATTTGAATGGTCACACACTAGGGTTTCATCCACAGACTCAAAAGTTAGAACCACCTTGTACAGCATAATAAACAGTACCACATGAAAGTACTGCTCAATAGCTTTCATTTGAATGGTCACACACTTGGGTTTCATCCACAGACTCAAAAGTTAGAACCACCTTGTACAGCATAATAAACAGTACCACATGAAAGTACTGCTCAATAACTTTCATTTGAATGGTCACACACTTGGGTTTCATCCACAGACTTGAAAGTTAGAACCACAATAATTGGACTTGATGCTTGCTTCTGGGAGTGTAAGGGTTAATAACAAAGAGATACCAAATTACCAATCGTCCAAACTCGTGGCCATTCCCTGAATGTCTGTGCGTGTGCATGAGCCGCTTACATTTGTTATAAAAGCTAAAAAGTTAGGAATTGTTGGCCATGAAACATAATGCTTACGCTGTCTTCATGCTTTTGTTTTCCAGGACAACATTGCTGATTCGACATTGAAGAAGTTAAAAAAGTACATCGACAACCAAAGTTTACACCAGAAAATGTGGAGAAAGTTTCCAAGGTATGTTACGAATGCTTTGTCATGTTTACTGAATGGAGAGTAGTCGTGTTATGTTGGTATCTCTGCAACTCAATGCGCAACGTGCTCAACCAATCAGAGTGAATCTCTTGTCTGTTCGACCAATCAGGTGATCATGTGTCGCGAGTTTTCCCGCGCTTTCCACCAATTAGCTGAGTTCTGATTGGTTGATTTTTCGCTGTAGCGATTGGCTCTGTGGTTAGTTTAGTTTTAGTTCCACAGCAGTCAGATGAACACGAACATTATTCATGTGATTTTCTTTCCTTCAGGCTTGCCGCTCCATGGTAATGTGGGTCCGTGCTATGGATTTGTACGCTCGAGTGTTCCGTACTGTCGAGCCTAAGAAAAAGAAGTAGGTTATGTACTGTAAGAAAGTAAAATCTATTCAATTCAGCAGGTAAAAATTAGAACTACAAAGTGTCTAAATATTGAAAGAAAGTGCAAGAATTTTCAAATAGCTAACAAGCGGCCTCAAAATATATTTATTGCTATAGTTCGTGGGAATATGTATTATTCAAAGTAATTTTAATTATATTTTCGTGATTCTTGATACAGTCTAACCTCCACTAACGGCCACCTCTCTATAGCGGCCACCTCTCCACAACGCCAGATTTTTTCATCCCAATCGTACGTCTATCCATTACACTTTTCACTCTATTGAAACCTCCCTACAACGGCCACCTCTCTACAACGGCCAGTTAATTCCGCCCAGGGTGGCCGTTGTAGAGAGGTTCAACTGTATATTTCCTTTCTCAGACTTGCCGCTGCACAGGTTGAATTGGATGCAGTTATGGCGACACTAAAAGAAAAACAAGACAGTCTCGCTGCTGTGGAAGAGAAGGTATTATGCTACTTTGTGTGCATGCATGCGCGCGCGCATATATACATGTGGAGACGTATTCAAACGTAAAACGTTTGTTTGATAGAGATTTTCGGCAATTTTGAAATATTTTCAACTTGTCTCCCCATCCTTATCCATTCCTCTATGAAAAATTTATAATTTTAAGAGTTTGTGAGCTCATACAACCTGTACTAAACAGTCTGTTCCATGCTTACAAGGGGAGAATAACTAAACAGGGGAGTTTTAAATGAGCACGCAGTAGGCTCGTACTGATTAGTGACATGTCTTTTCGTGTGTAAAGATTGCAGAGCTTCAGGCAGCTTATGACCACAGCATTGCTGAGAAAGAGACGCTGACCAAGAATATTGCACAGACTGCGGCTCGCCTGAAGAGGGCGTCCAAACTGACAACAGCTCTGGGAGATGAACAGGGACGGTGGACAGAGAATGTAGCGGTAAGACATATATAATGTCATGAGAAAGATATTATTCTGTCAGTGACACAAGCTACTCGGAAAAAATTTCCGAGTTCTCCCAACAGGAGTCAAACCTATGACCTTCTACACACCGGTCGGACGCTCTACCACTGAGCTACAGGAGACTCGTGGGAGCTTAGGCCATATAACTAGGTTCAAATGTGGCAAACTTTTTCCGCATACTGCAAGGATAGGTTTTGTCGATATGTGAGATATGTGTAGAAAAAAATAATGGTGAATTTTAAGCTTGGTAGAAATATGACTATAATGTATATAGCCATTTCACGCAAGGTTGTTCTTATTTCCGTTCTTGACGCTCGACGTCCTGTATCCGTGCGTGTGTTTTAAGCCTAGTGACTCACAAAGGCAAGCGCTTTACTCTGATACTTGAAGCGCAAAGCGACTATGAGTATTGCTATAGCTACACGTTGGATGGGATTCTAGTAGGTTGATAAGTTGACCTAACAATTTGTCGGAACCCAGGATAGTCACTTATGTTTGTATCAGCATCTTTTGTGGTGTTATAATGATCTCATTTGACTTCCTTTCCTTTTCACACGACAGGCGTTTGAGTTGGAGATTGGTAACGTGGTTGGTAACGTGTTCGTTGCCGCGGCGTGCGTGGCGTACTTTGGAGCGTTTACAAGTCTTTATCGCCATGAGTTGATCTCATCTTGGATTGAACAATGCAAAGAACTGGAAGTCCCTGTGTCAGATGACTTCAGTCTCATCAATGTGCTGGCAGATCCTTATGAGATCAGACAGTGGAATGCAGATGGACTTCCAAGAGATTCAGTAAGTTGACGACGAAACGTGCCTCTTTTCAGAAGACGTGGATGTCCTGTCTTTTATAACAAGGGAAATTTAAAAGCTCGCAATCACGGGTTTTGTTATGTTCAGTTATGGAGGTTTCTAGCTAACGTAACGTTCGCTTTCAACGACGCTCGCTCCATTATTAAAGGGGGCAATACAAGTGCATTTTTATGAAATTGAATGAAAGTTGAGGAAGGATTAAATTGGTTAAAGAAAAAACGCTAGCAAATAGTCTGCACTCAACACGAGAGCACTTTCGCGTTGGGCCAGTCTGTTTGGGTGTCCATCTGTCAACTTTTATTAGCTTAAAATTCGAATTTTAAATCTCCATCAAATCTTCCCAATTAATAACAAATCAACTATTCCTCGTCCCTTTCTCCTCCTTCAAAAACATCTTAAAAATCCTCAAAAAATTCTTAAATTCCATAGGACCTTTCACTGTGAACCTATGATGACATTTTTAAATTGCATGAATTATCAAGGAGATATGCGAGAATAGTGCTAAAATGTATTCAGGTATAATGCCCCCTAACTGAATGTAGATAGAGCGTTTTTCATTTGAGTGTTGAAAGTAATCTGGAATTGCTTTGGTTTTGCTTTACTATGCTCTGTGATTGGTTTAAAAAAACTCGCGCCACCTACTCAACCAATCAGATGCAAAACCAAAACCAATCGCGACTTGTTCGCACGCGTTTTCCCGCGCTTGGCGCTGGTTACGTGTATTTGCTTTGAGTTTTCATTGGTTCGTTTTGCTGTTTACGTTTGTTGTGATTGGTCATTGTGATTGCTTTGGTTTTGGTTTTACGACACTCAATTGAAAACCACTCTAATGTTGATGTGTGTCATTGTGTTTCGTACAGGTATCTATTGAGAATGCTATATTAGTGACACGAGGTCGCCGTTGGCCATTGATGATTGATCCACAAGATCAGGCCAATCGATGGATCCGCGCTAAAGAAGCTAAAAATGGTCTGAAAGTCATCAAGTTAACTGACCAGAACTTTCTGCGCACGCTCGAGAACTGCATTCGTATTGGTATGCCTGTGCTACTGGAGGAAGTCGGAGAGACCCTGGACCCCGCTCTGGAACCGATCCTGTTGAAACAGACTTTTATACAGGTAAGAAGGAAATTTCTTGCATGGATATTAATACAGTGGAAGCTCCCGTAAGCGGACATGCTCGGGAAGCAGAAATAGTGTGCGCAACTGGAGCTGGTCGTTATTGAATTTGTTCTCCACAGTATTGTTAATGATGTCTGCCTGTTCTCTTGCAGGGTGGTCGTCTGTTGATCCGTCTTGGCGACAGTGATATCGACTATGACAAGAACTTCAAGTATGACGTCATTTCTCGTTATAATCAGTTATTATCTTGCGGAAAAAAGCTTGTACGTTACTGCCGAGAAGTTAACGTCCCATGTTGCTTATTGAATTTTTTGTTGGATTCTCGATTTTACAAATTATCGAGTTTAATGTTTAGTTCTGTCGTGCTAAAGACGCTTTCGACGAAAAGCACATTTATAAAAGTAGTACGTAGGTGTAATTTGTTTGTTTGTTTTTAACTCGCTTATCTCCTGGCAGGTTCTACATGACAACCAAACTGGCGAATCCTCATTACCTGCCTGAAGTGTGCATCAAGGTCACAATCATCAACTTTACTGTCACCAAATCAGGCCTGGAGGATCAGCTGCTCAGGTATAGTATTGTTGGTTTTGTTTGTTCCTATCTGTACATATTGTCAAACAAGCACTGCACTCCAGAAAGTTCAGAAACTCTATTACGCAAGCGCTTCTAGGATAGCTAATGTTGGCACGGGAAAGTTCGAAATAGCGGCAGTACAGATAAACACAACTTTCCATCATTGTTACATATACCAATCAAGATTTACCTCCACTTCTAAGCTCACAATCCTATGGAATGCGGTAATACTGTAGGTCAACAACATTCATTGGCTTGGCAGATATCCCAGCGTGCTAAGCTGGTGCCCAGATCGTTTCACTTATGTAGGATTTGGCTAAAGCGTACTCCCCTCGCTATTGTAATTACACTCGGATTTTATCTAAACATCATCTCCGTTTATAAGCGCGCTTTATTTGTTGTTGGATTAATTTCTGAAACAATGATAAAGTTTCATTGAACCATAAGGAAACAAATGTATATGGCACGTGCTAATGTGTCTTCTTCTTGTCTGCGCAGTGATGTTGTTCGTCTTGAAAGACCAGACCTGGAAGATCAAAGAAATCAGCTGATTGTGCGAATAAACTCCGATAAAAACCAGTTGAAGGCCATCGAGGACAGGATTCTGAAACTGCTGTTCAACTCAGAGGGAAATATACTGGATGATGAAGTGCTTATCACACACTTAATGAGTCCAAGGTCAGGCTGCATTACCGTCTGTACTGTATCTATATTCCTCATTCTTTGTCCCCAGGTCACTTCAGGAGTGATTAGTACTCGGTTAAAAGAGGCCGAGATGACTGAAGAGAGTTTAAACATTCCTCACTTGTTGTCCCCAGGTCACTTCAGGAGTGATTAGTACTCGGTTAAAAGAGGCCGAGATGACTGAGGAGAAGATAACAGCCGCTCGTGAGAAGTACCGTCCTGTGGCCACACGTGGCTCTGTCATGTACTTTGTTGTCGCTAGTATGGCTGAGGTGGACACTATGTACCAGTACTCCCTCAAGTACTTTAAACAGGTAATGTAGCGCGATTGAGAGAAGCTAAAAACAGACATAAGAAACACAACAATAATAACTCCCTGACTCCACAGATATTAGCAAGTGACTGGAGTAATGATGGAGAGAATGGAAATGAATTGTAATATGGAGAGACTTACCTCGCTTTTTCAAGTCAGTATTTCAAACTGGAGTTCCTCACTTACTGTCACCCAATTACTGAGTTTCATTTCAAACTTTTTTAACCAATGATCCACACCAACAACCAAAAAAAGGAAATTTATAGATTTGTTACACCAGAAATTTTTACTTCGTAGGTCTCAGTTACATCAAATTTTAATTTAACTTTTACTTGTTGGAGAATAACGTGAGAACGCTTAGTACATAGTGAGGCTACAGTTGTTTGTTTTCACTGACATTTGTGCTTTGATAATCTTATGATTAATAAGTTATTTATTTTTGTCGTAGTTGTTCAATACTTGTATTGAGAACAGCGAGAAGACAGATGACTTGGACAAGAGACTTCAAATCCTGCTCACCAACTGCACCAACTCTGTTTACACAAACGTGGCTCGGTAAGTCACCACGTGACCTTTCGTCTACTAACTAACTTCATTTCTGTATGGTATATGGTAACCAAGGTTACTTTAGCCCGCGTAACAGGCGCTGGAGTAATGAAACGCGAGTTGCACGGGCGCGCGCGAGAAGAAGAACACGCGCGTCTCTTTCCTCGCGCGCGCCCTAACACCTCGCGCTCTTCTCCACTCCAGCGCTTGCAAGGCAGGCTGTTGAGCGTGTCTATGTATTTCAGGGGCCTGTTTGAAAAGGACAAGCTGGTGTTCTCGTTCATGTTGTGTGGGGAGATCTTGCGTCAAAAAGGAGACATTTCAGACACTGAATGGAACTATTTCCTCAGAGGAAGCGGTAGCTTGGACAAGGTGAGATTCACGCGTGAAAGACACGCGCGCGCCAGGGCCCACGCGCGAAGGTCGCACGCGATAGCATGCGCCAGGGATATGCGCATGCGTAATCCACAAGCGAGATACACGCGAGATACAGATGCACACAACGCTATTTTGCACACTGTGTATTGATAAGGTTTTTGAATAGAATTGCATTGCTTGAACCACAATACTACTGTTTTGTTCATCACAGGAGCGTCCATTGAAGCCCGACCTTCCCTGGTTAGCAGAACATACCTGGAATACTTGCTGCGACTTGGAGGTGTGTTTAATTAAAGTGGCACTGTCATTTAATTCGATAAGCTCAGAAACATACCTAGATCACAGGAAATTAATGTAAGAAATACCTTATCTGTTTTATTACGGATTTATCCTGCTTGACTTTGCTATTTTACGAATTTCCCCCCGGCTAATCACCCCCCCCCCTCCCCCCCTCGGCTAATCATCCTCCCTCCCTCCTCCCCTCCCCACCCCACCGCTACCTGGATGGTCAAGGCGTTTGTGTGAGTGTTTTCTTTCTCCCTGTGTTCCGTTAATTAAAGGTGCTGGATGCGTGCTTTTCGCCTCATCACCAGGGTTACGGCAGCTGACTTGGTTACAGAACCTGTCAGGGACGGTGGCCTTCTGCTTTGAAAATAATTCCGTTTGTGTACCCTGCTTGATAATATCTGCTGCTTTGTCTTTCCTTTTAACGTTATTATTTGTCAAATTGTTCTCCATGCAGGACTCCTTACCAGCGTACAGTGGTTTGAAGCAGGAAATAGTCAGTAAACCTATTGTTGTCAAGCTCGGATCTGTTGAGGTAAAGATTACCTTTAAAGGAGTACGTCACGGTTGGCGCATCTTGAAAAAATTGGCCAATTTTTTCAAGTTCGCCATTCGCAATCCGTCTTAATCTTCTCCATCCTCTACCATCCTTGTTCCTGTTTGGTTTATTATCACCTCTTTGGTGTTTTTCTACCTTATTAAACTATTATTTTGAGATTTTCTTCAGTTTGAAGGTGATTTTGCACTTCGCAGAAATGACATAAATTATCGTGACATAGCTCCTTTAATAACGAACAAAGACAGAGTTAAGTAACCCTTTCTTTCTCACGAGTTATGTGTCATGGTTTAGACTTGCGTCCGACCAGTCGAAACACTGGCCAATCACCGTGCACGTCACCCCAAATCAGACCAATCACAAATCACTTAGTTCGCCCGCGTTGCAAAGTGGCGGGAAATTGAAGAAGCTGTTCAACTGCCGAGTATTAACAGTGACGTCATTTGTTGTTTTCAGGCGTGCCCAAACGCTGCATTGCTATCAGCGGATCACGGCGATGGTCGATCAACAGCAACAAGTGACAGTACAGACGCGACTGATGACGGTGAAGTGGAACAATCCAGTTTAGGCGAGCGCCTCACGAGTTTCCAGCGACTGGTGTTTGTGAAAGCTTTCAGGGAGGAGAAGGTAATGTTTGTAGCCGGGCTGTAGTTGATTATTTTGTTAAGTTTTTGATTTCTTTTCAAGGCATCAAATTCATGTTATTTCAGCGTTGTGTCATTGTCATGTACGATTTAATTTGTTTTGTGATTGCTTGTGCCAAGATTTGAATGGAGCTAACAACTGCACATAATAATAATGCGATTTATGTAGCCTGCGAGCAAGCTCTCTTGGGGTTGGGGAAGAGAAGACAGGTTGTATCTACCTTGACTTCTCCGCGGCTGTGTGGACACCTAATCAAGACCTCCATCGTGTGACCAACATTTGGCGCCTTTTAGATCGTAGATGTATTTATTTCACCTCGTGTGATTATTCCGCAGGTTGTATTCGCTGCTGTGGATTTCGTGAGTGAGAATCTGGGCAAGACATTTGTGGAGAGTCCGTCTATAGACCTGAACATCCTGTATGCTGATGTGGGTCCCATCACACCACTCATATTCATCCTCTCTACTGGCTCTGATCCGATGAACGCCTTCCTCAGATTCGCCAGGGAAATGAACTACAGTGAAAGGTATCATTGTAAACAGATGCGTGACCAGTAATGAGCATGTCACGCTGGTCACGCACTGTGCTATTCACTTATTGAAGCATTCTCGAGACGAGAAGTCTAACTCTTACCCTTGTATATTCTGACTTTCTGTTTAGAGTCCAGGCCATCTCGTTGGGTCAAGGCCAAGGGCCTGTTGCCGAGAAAATGATCGCTAATGCGATCAAGACAGGAGACTGGATTTTCCTTCAGGTAAGAATTTGTCACAGCTCAAAGTCGACAAACGCGTTAATATATTGAACGCTTTTCCAATATTCATTTCATCTCCGTGACGAACTCCAACCAATCAGCTAATCAAGATTTCACCCACGTGATTTTTCCCGCGCTTTTTCGAATCATTGCCAATCATGCTTCAAGTTCTGATTGGTTAATTGTGACGTCGTGCCTTATTTACTTGGGTATTTCAATTTCTAGAATTGCCATCTTGCCGCTTCCTGGATGTTGGCAATGGAAACCCTTATAAAGAGCCTGTCAACACCGGAAGTGGAAGTACACGAGGACTTCCGGTTGTTTCTGAGCTCCATGCCAACCAAGTCATTTCCGGTGACGGTGTTACAGAACAGTGTGAAAGTGACGAATGAGCCGCCCAAGGGACTCAGAGCTAATGCGAAGAGAGCGTTTGGAGAGCTCAGTTCTGATACCTTTGAGAATCACAGTAAGATCCAGTCTCCTTTGCAGCCGTCACTCGGGCCGTCACGCAACAGCATTGCGTGACTACCCAAATAATGGCTGCCAAAGAGATTAAGTAAGCTCGTGTTAGGTGCATTGTTTACCAAGAAACCAAACTAAGCCGTCAATTCTCGAGAGTAAACATTGGGTATATTGACACATGTAAATTAATTCAATCTTTGTACTAAAGGAATAGCTTCACTCGTGTGCTTAGCTTTTACAGTGCCCCTTTAAATATATTTTAGGTAAATTATATTTCGAGCATAAGCCCTTCGTTACACAAACTTAGTCGAAACTTGGTCTATTCCAGGCTCTCGAATCTTAGGGAACAGCTAAAAGTAACGGCGTGGGCAAAATAGTTCGGGCGGAAAAAGGTGTCCCAGATCTCTGGTATTTTGCTCGTTCGTTAGTGTGTCTTTTGTTCCTTTATTCTCCTTATTCTGGGCTTCAGTCTCCAGTTCATAAATGTATACAGCTGAATAATATTTGTCTGTTCTACACAGTTCTTGGTGTTACGTGGCGGAAGCTCGTGTTTGGTATTTGTTTCTTCCACGCCATCATTCAAGAGAGAAAGAAGTTTGGTCCGCTTGGTTGGAACATTAAGGTGAGCGCTGACCTTCCGATCACGTTCGAAAATCTTCGGAGGACTTCGGGTGATTTTCGGAAATTGTCGGAAGGGTTCGGTCATCTTCGGAAATCGTCGGAAATCTTCGGGTCAACTTTGCACCCCTCGGAAGTCCTCGGAAATCTTCGGAGTAATTGTTCCCTTGGCAAACCAAAATTAACGAAAAATGCCCTCGTCTTGACCAATCAGAATTCAGTACTTTTGCCTTCTATAAATTATTTTTTATACATCACGATCGGATAAAATAATGGTACAAGTGAAAAAGGAAATAAAAAGACAGTTACAAGCAAAAATATTCGTCCGTTATAAGAGAATGTTGAATGAAATAGCCGCCTCTTAGCAAAGAGCCATTTGTTTATAGAAAATTAGAAAGAAAATCAAACTTTCAAACGCCTCTTATCTTTCTTGTCTTATTTCACTGAGCCACTGCACTATAATTGTTGATCTTTTTTTTTTTCTCGTCACTTGCATCCTAGTACGAGTTCAACGACTCTGATCGCGAAAGTGCACTTGACAATTTAAAGATGTTCTTAGCAGAAGGACAGATTCCTTGGGACGCGCTGACGTTCATCACAGGAGAGGTACGTAAAACACCCAAAACGATACAATATTTATTCCAGTTACGGCCTTTCACTCCCAAGATTGCTTAGTTCAAAACTGAGGGAAATTTTTGAATTTCATTCACAAACAGCACCACATGAAAGTACTGCTTAATAGCTTTCATCCTTATTTGAATGGTCACACACTAGGGTTTCATCCGCAGACTTAAAAGTTAGAACCACCATGTACAGCATAATAAACAGTACCACATGAAAGTACTGCTCAATAGCTTTCATTTGAATGGTCACACACTAGGGTTTCATCCACAGACTTAAAAGTTAGAACCACCTTGTACAGCATAATAAACAGTACCACATGAAAGTACTGCTCAATAGCTTTCATTTGAATGGTCACACACTAGGGTTTCATCCACAGACTCAAAAGGTACAACCATTTTTGACTCTGGGAGTGAAAGGGTTAAGAAAACAATGAAATCTTGCTTTCAACCTTGTGGTCCAAACAGCTGCGCCTAACTCACTTGCCACTGTGGCCAGGCTTGAACTCGACTGTTACGCTACCTAGCCTGCCATCAGTTACAATGTACATGTGTTTTTAATCAATTTCGTTTTCCCATTCCACTTTTTATCTCAGATCACATATGGAGGTCGAGTCACCGATGCTTGGGATCAGCGGTGTTTAACCACAATTCTCGGCAGATTTTTTTCGCCTACAATTTTGGAAGATGGCTACAAGTTTTCACAATCAGGTAAAAACAGTGATGCGACCCTATATGCCTCAAGGCACGAAAGGGACAGTTAGATTAAGGCCTAGGGTTGATATGTATTTTGGTGTGTAACACTTCATGTATGATATCGCCAGGTATCTACTTTCCTCCTGGATTTGAGGTGTTACCGCAATACAGAGATTACATTGACAGTTTACCTATTGCTGATGAGCCGGAGGTATTTGGAATGCACAACAATGCAAATATCGCTTTTCAGGTGAGAAAATACATTGGTTTTATTTCCTTTATGTTAGCGTAGCCTGCGTATCAGACGCTGAAGTAATGACGAGCGCGAGTTGTGCACGCGCGTGCGAGGAAGACACGCGCGAGATGAGAAAAGAGAGGAACTTCTTCCTCGCGCGTTTCTTCCCTCGCGCGCGTCCCTACAAATTCGCGCTCTTCTCCATTCCAGTTCCTGCTACGCAGTCTAATGTTTTTTTGTTTTTGTTTTTCAATTTTTTATTAATTTTTATTTTTTTATTTTTTATTTTTTTATTTTTTATTTTTTTTTTCTAATGTTAGTTTTGCGGACTACTCAGCCAATCAAAAAACCCAACAGCCGCACGTGCAATTTATCGGCATGTTAAAATCTATACTGAGCTACAACACATATGAAAGCATAATCTTATACTGGGCTGCAACATACATGTAATCATTATTTGTTTGTGCA
Source organism: Desmophyllum pertusum (assembly GCA_029204205.1). Taxonomy (NCBI): domain Eukaryota; kingdom Metazoa; phylum Cnidaria; class Anthozoa; order Scleractinia; family Caryophylliidae; genus Desmophyllum; species Desmophyllum pertusum. The sequence goes on from MU826375.1 coordinate 43,470, forward strand.
CTTTACCACAGACGCAAGAGACCAATGCCCTCATTACTGCTGTGTTAGAGGTGCAGCCGCGTTTGGCGAGTGGAGGAGGCGGTAAAACAAGTGATGAGATTGTTTATGAACTGGCTGATAGCATCCTCTCCAAGCTGCCTGCTTTACTGGACATTGAGAAAGCTGATAAAGCGATTTTTGAGGCAAGAATAACCAGTGTTGTGATGTCTGTCTGTCTGTCTGTCTGTCTGTCTGTCTGTCTGTCTGTCTGTCTGTCTGTGTTGTTGTTGTTGTTGTTGTTCTGTTCCTTATTGTGTATACATAATACTTCTTTGTTGTTGTTGTTTGCTCTTGTTATTGTTGTGTTTAATATAATATATTTTCTTAGGGCAAACTATCGTGGGTTTACAATTCTAACTTATGATTTTCAGACTGATGCAAAAGGCCGTGTGAACTCACTCACCACTGTGCTAGGACAAGAGGTTGATCGGTTTAACTCTCTTCTGAAAGTCATCAAGGTAAGCGTACCCCGATTAGTGCCAAACTCACCACCAAAATTATCCTTACAGGATCCTTGTATTTTTATACGCGGTGGTTAGTGGTTAGCGCGCTGGACTTCGGACCGAGCGGTCCGGGTTCAAGCCGGAATCAGTGTGTTGTGCTCATGGGCAAGACACTTCACTCTCACAGGGGGAGTAGCAATACTCCTATCCCGGTTTCTGTAGCACGAAGCCGACTAAGCTCTGGCAGTATGGGCCACTTGGCACGTGAAGACTTTACCTACCTACCTATACTTGCATTTGTTATTTAAAAAAATACTTGTTTTCGATAGTTTTTACCAGTGTAGATTATTTTTTACATTCATGTTGTTTTACATTCAAATTCTCAGAACTAGCCTTGAAAGAAATATGACAATCAGTTAGGAGAATTAATATTTGGCGCTTGTGATCCTTCACGATCTTCTAAGGTAATACAGAGGTTATCGACCGTCTATTTGATACGCTACTTATTTCCCTCCTCAGACGTCCCTACAGCAGCTCCAAAAAGCCATCAAGGGACTGGTGGTGATGTCACTGGAGTTGGATAAAGTTTACACAAACTTCTTAAATAATCAGGTTTGTAGGAATAAATAAATTAGTTGGTGTGTACTGTCTCTTGCATAGAGTGGTTTGAGTGTCGAAAGTAATCGCTGAATTGCTTTGGTTTTGCTTTACTGCGCTCTGTGATTGGTTTAAAAACTCGGGCCACTCTCTCAACCAATCAGATTCAAAACCAAAACCAACTTGATCACACGCGTTTTCCCGCGCTTGGCGTCGGTCACGTGTATTTATTTCGAGTTTTCATTGGTTCATTGTGTTGTTTACGTTGATTGTGATTGGTCATTGTAATTGCTTTGGTTTAGGTTTCGACACTCAGTTACCAAACCTCTCTAACATATATTGCAACTGTTGTTTTTAAGGTACCAACAATGTGGGCGAATGCTGCTTATCCATCATTAAAACCTCTTGGTTCCTGGGTCAAGGATTTGCTGCTCAGATTCCAGTTCATTGAAGTAAGTAATGTCCTCTTTGCGTGAGATTTTTACGGTTGTTCTATCCTTGCATGTTCGCTTGATTCTATTGTAGCTGACTGCAAAACTTTCCTCTCTAAACTGCCAGCGAAACTTGCGAATAGTGTAATGCATGCGTGCCGTGCTAGCTCCATAGGGTTCAGCGATTGTTTTCAGTTTTTACTCGCCTGCATATGAGGTCGATTCATACACTTTTCGAACAATTATACGCCAAAAAAGACTGTCTGAATTATTATGAGTGTATACAAACGATTTTTTACCTTATTATAACAGCAATGGATTGAACATGGCGCCCCAAAGTCGTTTTGGATTTCCGGATTCTTCTATCCTCAAGGTAAGTACGAAAAGTAAACCTGTACAATTTAAGACGAGCATTTTTACTGGTCCTTTGCATTGTGGAACTGGGTGGGTCGTTTATGGTAAATCTTCGTTGAAGCACTCGCAGAGTTCCTGATTCTTATTCATAGTTCAAGTGTGAGCAGTCACGTGTTAGCAATCACGTGTCCTCCAAAAGTTGACGAGTCAGCTTGGCGTCATCGAAATACCTCACATTCCTTAGCAACCGTTTGAGAAAAGACCCGGATGTCACTCGCTGGGTATTTGCAGTTTTAGAACTCAGTTCTATATTAGTTCAGAGAGTTTTGTAGAATATAAAGGTAATTTCCCCTGGCCGCTTGACAATGTACCGATATTGTAAGGAGATAATAACTGTTGATCATTTTGTTAGGTTTTCTGACCGGTACACTCCAAAACCACGCGCGCAAGTACAATCTACCAATTGACCAGCTGTCCTTCCACTTCAATGTTCTGCCTCAATACCGCAACCAAGAGGAAGTGAGTGAGGCGCGCGCTAAACTCTCCCCAGACGACACTCTGCCAATGGATGACGAGATAGAGAAACCTGATGATGGAGTACTGGTGCACGGTTTATTTGTAGACGCCGCTCGCTGGGACGACGAGAAAATGATGCTGGGAGATGCACTTGATGGCGAGATGAACCCGGTAAGCATTCTTCACCTTCACATTTCGGGCTGTTTAATTGCACTAATTGTTGTAGCTTTCCTTTTGTAACGCAGGTAAATATTATGCCTGTGGGGATATGTCATAGTATTACGCGCTCCATGATTGGTCAATAGATGTTGACTGCAGTTCGTAGGCTTATCAGGGATATGCCATATGTTACGCGCTCTACGATTGGTCAATAGATGTTGACTGCAGTTCGTAAGGCTTATCAGGGATAAGCCATATGTTACGCGCTCCATGATTGGTCAATAGATGTTCTGGTAAACCACGTGACAATCGTAGTTATTTCTTATAAGCAACAGTCAAGTATCTCTGTGGTTTTACTGGCACTCGCAATTCCGCAAAGTTTGTGAATCACTCGCCTTGCTTACATAGCTGTTTTGTGTGTTTGTTAAAGCCCTGTCCCATCTTGCACATGGAACCCCAGATGAACTACACACCAGACCCTTCCCCGGTACACAAGTCCGCTGTACAAAACGTCAGCTCGTGCCGGTGTCCTCTCCACCACAGGTAGGAATTATAGTCGAAAGAAAATATATGGAGATCTGTAAAGTCAATTTATATTTTGACATTGGGGCTGAAAGTAATACATCAAACACGAGAGACAGTGTTTCATCACATTTCCAAGCACCGAGAAGAGAGTTGAAAATACGACGCGCAGCGGAGTATTTTAAACGAAATTCGAGGTGTTTGGAAATGTGATGAAACACTGTCTCAAGTGTTTGATATATCTTTTCATCGAAACTAAAAGTAAGGAGTAAACGGTGAAATAAAATCTTAAAAATCTATGCTAATTAAGATCAGATATCCAAACCACCGACACGGTTATGATTTCCTTTGTTTTAACTTGATGAATTAGTTTGAGAAAGGATTAATGAAACACTCTTTTCCATTGCAGGTCACTCGACTAATTTTGTTGTAGCTGTGTATCTTCCAACTGACCTTCCTTCAGACTTCTGGATTGAGAAGGGCACGGGCGCTCTTATGTCAACTCAATGAATAGAAATACAAACACTCGCCATTCTTGTAAAAATTACATACGTTGTACGATTTCCTTTTATTAATATTTTGTAAGTGACTCTAGAGCTGTTTTACATGTATGAAGGTTTGAAATGTTAGTGTCTGCCAGGATAGTAAGTTATTGGATGATATAGCAGAGTTTGGTTGAATTTCTTTATTCTTGCAAGTTAACCCTTTCACTCCCATAGTCAAACCTTGAGTCAATAAATGCGGTTCTAACTTTTAAGTCCGTGGATGAAACCCTAGTGTGTGACCATTTAAATGAAAGCTACTGAGCAGTACTTTTATGTGGTACTGTTTGGTTTTGACAATTTTGCAAGATAAAATTCAAGATGTTTTCCTCAGTTTTGAACTTAGCACTCTTGGGAGTGAAAGGGTTAATTAAGGAGGCACAGTCGTCATATTTGGTGGTGCACCAAGTGTACATAATTATTAATTATTCTCGTGTTTTAATGTTATCCTTATGAGTTAGCTTTTATTTCCTTTATCCTTGCGATGCAGGATGAAACAGTTGTGTATATTTTTTCGCTTGCGACGTTTTATAAAATAAAAGAAAACGTGTGATTTGAAGCAGTTATTGTTGAGGTATTTACATGTAACTGCTAAACTGGTTAAACTTGTTTCAAGCAATTCCCTAAACATCTCTTTCCTCCTTCTTCAAACACTTTACATTTTCAGAGAAACCGATGAGCGTTTAAAATCTAAATTGTACCATGGTATATTAATTTAATCAATAGGAGAGAAGTTTGTCCATTATTCTGTTTTGCTCCCAAGCAATGAATGACATCTGCATCCAGTAGCGACTCCCTGTGTTTAGGAAATCGTCTTTAGTAAAGCGAACGAATCTAGAGGGGTTTTGGGTAAATAGGGTATACGGTAATTTTTCACCGAAATGTGGTATTTGGTATAGTTTGGAGATAACTCGATAGATATCAAGTTAAAAGTTTAAAATGCCCTTTCATTTATCCTCGATCTTCTCTTTTGTGATGTTATAATTTTAGGTCTCCCATGTACTATCATTTTTGGCTATAACAAACCTTCAGGAATCGCCAGGAAGGTCAACCTCGTTCCCAGGGTATCTTTAGGGCAGATGAGAGGTTGCAGGAAGGTCTGTTTGACCGAGGCTTGTCCAAAATTGGGAGGGTCTTTTAGCTGCGGCTCAAAGGGGTTCAAAAGTTTCCCAAAACGTAACCCGACGGGGTTGCGGGTAAAATGGTACTCTTTCGCGTCAAGCCTCCAACACGTCAATGAAATCCGTATCTTTTGAGCTCGGCTATTTGGGCTAAAACGCCTGCACCGTGCATGGGCCAATTCATTTTACTATAATCGTAGATCAAATGCGATCATCAACATAACATGGAAATAACTTGTTTATTCTAGTTGTGTTTATAGAAAAATTCCTGTAAGTCAGAGACGCAAAGGATAAAACGTTTCGTGTATGGCCGGGTGACAATTCAATATTCGGGTTAAAAGTCGCGATGAATTTTGTTACATTTATATTGTAAGTTTTCGTTGTGACATCGTAGACGCCCCCGCCCCCGCCCCCCCCCCCCCCCCCGCCCTCACCCCCATCTTTCAAAATACTGGATCCATGGCCCATTTCTAATTTTGTTCAGTTATACTCGGAATTGCGTGACATAGAAAAGGTATAAAAACAGTCACGTGTCTACTGCGGGGTCCATTTGACATACACACGCGTTACGGACCTATATTTATAAATAGGTGAGAAGTTAGAATGGCATCGGAACGGTCAGAAGCGGTCAGAATTTTAAAGACTTTTTAGCGTACAGAAGTCTCTCTATACATTTATTTATATATTTATCTGTTAATTTATTTATTTGAATATATATTTATTTATTTTGAAGCAGTTCACTTGTGGCTCGTCCCAGCACTCGCGCGGCCATGTTTTTTCTTCGGTTGTGCTTCATCAGGGTCTGGCCGTCCTTCTTCTTTCTTTCGACTAAAGTTCTTTTCTAAGACTGGGGCGGGCTAACGCGACCACCATGATGCCGCTTAGAGAACAAACTATTCCTGTTAGACGTCCAATGAGACTGAATGGCGTCATATCACCATATCTGCAAAACCAAGTGATAAGGTGCATGACAATTTGATGACACGGCTAACTTTTACGTCTGTGGATGAAACCCTAGTGTGCGACCATTCAAATGAAAGCTATTGAGCAGTACTTTCATATGGTACTGTTTATTATGCTGTACAAGGTGGTTCTAACTTTTGAGTCTGTGGATGAAACCCTAGTGTGTGGCCATTCAAATGAAAGCTATTGAGCAGCACTTTCACGTGGTGCTGTAATTGGGAGCTAAAGATGCCGATAATTTTTGCTGAAAAAGACTGTCGAAACAATATTAAAGGTTGCAACATCAATCACGCCCTGCCACTTACCCGAGTGTTGTCATGGTAACAATTGTATACCAAAACGTTTGCGGAATACTTGTGAAAGTGGTGTCTTCGTCTCCCATCTCAGCATAGTAAATAATCGTTGAAAACAAAATGACAAGAGTTATAAGCACAACAAATACGAAGCTGAGTTCAGACAGGCTGGCCAACAGTGACGACCCCGCCTCTCGCACCTTTGTGTTATGCCGAGACATTTTTACAATGCGGAAGATTCTGAAAATTCGAAGAACTGTGAAGGGTCCGCCTGCGGTGTCAGGAAAAATCAACGCAACGTAGTACGGGATGATCGCCACAACGTCGATAACACTTAAGAATTGTTTCATGAACTGGATTCTGATTGGGGCAGCGTAAAGTCTTGCGACATACTCCACGGTGAACACTATAACACACGTGGACTCTACAATGTAGAATTGTCCAGAATATTTATCGCCACAAGATATTTCACCACATGCTAATGTCTCCACAGTTGCTGCGACTACGCTTATTAATATCAGGAGAGCAGAGACGTAATGTAGGAAGAGACCAAAAACGTTCTGGCCAGGATCTTCAAACAACTTCCACATCTTTTGCCTGATTGTCTTGGGAACGAACTCTTCTCCTGTTGGTTTGGCGTGGCGCTTTTGATAGTCCTCGAACTCATCGTGTTTTTCTTGGAATATTTCGTAGCAGCAGTCGCTGAAGCTGTTACTGACGATGCCAAAGAAGTCGAGCTCTCCAGCGAAGCAGCACGCGCATTCGTCTTCAGGATAGTGAAGTGCTCCTTTGCGGTAGAACTGAATGATGTATGTGAAGAGATCGGGATCGCGATCAAAGAAGAATTCATTCTTGTTCTTGTCAAAGAATACATCTCGTCTGGTGCTTCCGAGGAGTGTGTCTGAAAAACAACACAAGCGAGATCAGTCCCTGCTCCTAGCCCCCCGGGGTAAGAATACCCTGAGGGAGGGGTGAATTTCATTAGCTGGAAACGCAGGCTACTTACAGACCATTTATGACATTTATAAAATAAACATGATACTACGCGCGCTCTAATTGGCTCAATTCCAATTACCATAACATTATGGAAACATAGAAAATTGCTTCGTGCTTTTATTTCATAAAAACAATATAAAACGTTTTCCATGTGTGAACGTTTGGGAGAACTAGAAATTGCTGTGGAAACACTCGCCTGTGGCTCGTATTTCCACAGCATTTCGAGTTCTCCCAAACTTCACTCGTGTTGCCATAACTATATGGAAACACGGAAAACGTTTTCTATTTGGTATATGGTCCATTTCTTCAAAAGTTAACTCTTTTCAAAGAGTTCTGTAATGACATTTGTTAATTGTCCTGTAGCCCTTAACTGAACATGATACGACTATCGTAATCTGTTTTGTTTTATTCCTCAGTATTTCAAGTAACGTGAAAGCGTTTCTTTACTAACATATTCTATGCGGAGCCGTGAGCGGTTGGCGAGTGTTAAGAGGTTTTATCAGTTGTCAAACATTTTCAGAAAGTTGTTTTTGTTTTATTTTGGTGTTAATCTCCTCCGTCCCAGCTCAAGCTAAGTTCTTTCTCAAAAGCGACGAATTGGTTTCTCAGTTTAACGGTAGCTAACTAACCACACGTACCATAAATAATTAATGCATCTAGCTAATTTGGTGTTATGGTGGGTTTTGCGTTTATAACGTTTATACAACCTAGCATGAATGCGTTATTACACTTTTATGTTTCACAGCACGAAATATGAAGAATGGAGCACGCAAGCAGCGATATCCCACGCAACAGTATCTAATGAAATACCAAGTAGCAGAATATAATATAAAACTGCTAGCACAATAATAATTATATTTTTGCATCAGATGTAAAGTTCAAGTTTAAAATGTTGTGCATCATGTCGCGCAGATGTCGATATTTTATGATCAGCGGGACGTCGACAATAAGGAACGAATAATACTTTGAAAAGCGTATTTCTTGATATAGAATTTTTCCAATTTTTTCCACTCGCATATTTTTCCATCGCGCGCCAACGAAACCGCGATCTACACAGGATAATCCAAACATGTATTCATGTAAATGAAATTTGATGTGTGACTATATTAATTCACGGCAAATCCTCTTGGAAAATATGCAAATTCTAGCCGAAGCGCCTGTAACCACTCGCGTAGCTTATTTTGAATTTGCAAAGATGATATCTCCTGGAATGACTTGGGTCTTTATCAGCTGTTGTATTGCTTAAACTTAAACCGGCTACTATCAATTTTTAAATTCTGTTTTTCGTTGGATGTTGATATTTTTTAACTCCCTCGTGAGCCGGCTGTTGTGTGTCGCTTTAGTGGGTTAAGTTGATGATGGTTAAAAGACTCAAAACACACATCAAAAAGGTGTTTACTACAAGTCTTCGAGCCCTCGCCTTTGCGCTCGACCGCAAAAAACGTTAAAAAAGGGCAACACATGTTTATATTGTCCTTACTAAACTGTCAGTAGCCCGGGCAATTGCCAAGCATTAATTAAAATGGACTTACTGCTTTGTATACATCAGACATATTTAGAACAGAGCTGTTATTTATGATAATATTTTCAGCCAAATAAAATAAACGGGAAAAAAAAGCCTTGAAGAAATATGTTCTCACCATATTGACCCATTTTAACATGATCAATCATACACTCAATACATAAATGAATTTTGTCGAGAAACAATTCCATTTAGTATCTTTCATTTTTTTTCGCCGACCGTGTGACATGTATTTTCTGACCACAATGCTTCACCCGATTCAGTTTTTGTCTTTTTGCTTATACCATTATGGTGATTACTGAGGTGATATTTGTTAAATCCTACATGATTAAGAAAAATAAATGTGCACTGAAAACAGGAAAAATTTATGTTTTGATATCCTCTCGAACGTTAAAACCTTATAGCCAATAGTAGCGACAATGTTTGCAAGCTTGATTACAATCTATATAAGAAAGTTTTAAAAATTGAGCTCTAACAGTATCATAACCCAAAGCAAAAATAATTTGTTTTCGACCTAGGGTTGTATCTAAGTTTAATTTACCTGGATGTCGTTCGAAGATAGAATTGTCCGCTTGAAATCTGCGACCGCTTACATTGATAGTGATGAAGTCACCTTTAAAATTCTTTTTGAAAGTCACTCGTGGTCGGCTGAGAGATGTTTGAGAGTTCCTCCGCGAGGATGAGAGCAACGTTTTCGCTTCATCTCCTTTAATCCCGTTCACAGCCATCGTCACCTGCAATAGCGGCAAACACAACAGTTTTACTGCAAATACTTGTCAGCTAGATTCGTCTCCATTGCCGTGTATTTAGCGGCGCTGAAAATCTTATCCCACCATGTATTGAGGACGAAGAACTGTTTTTTACCCCAACTACAAAACCTTAGCTGGTGATGTCGAGTTTTCTTTGTTTACAAACTATAGTTTCTGCTTGAGGTTTAAGTTGAGTTTAATTCCAAGAAGACTTGTGGTCTGTGAAAAATATATTAGCTAGCATCCCGCAGAGCTGATTATAAATTCAAAATTGCGCCATTAATTTATGAGCCGTGCACCTGCCGGGACTGTTGCATTGTTCAATTTCAACAAAGCTCTGTTATTGGTCCGCCCACGGGAGTTTTATGAAAGAAACTTCAACTACATCCTGTGTAAAGTGTTTATCATTGAAAAGGACAGAAATATACCGTTTAAACGTAATGAGTTGCACTACATTGGTTTGACTGCAAAACAGTCTGTATTTTAGCGCAAGAGTCGGGCTGAACGTGGCTCGAAAAGGATCTGGAACGAGCGACGAGGCTCGCGCGTGGATTATCGACGCTTTGCGCCTCTCAATTCGCGCGTCGCGCACAATATCTCGAGAAAAAGAGAGACTGTTTTGCAGTCTAAAGACTTGTAAATGTTTTTTTTTTCATTTCTTATCTTTCTTTCTTTCTTTCATTATTTTTTATTTCGTTTCCTGGCGTTCAAGACCACCTGTTGTTCTTATCTTTTGTTAGTGAAAATTGACGGACGACGTTCTTTTATCATTTAAGCGAAATTTGTTTTAAGTGAAATTTGCGTCATCTTGATCTACAAGCAAATTCTCAGAACTAACGTTACAAAAGCTGTATAGTAATCAATATGGAGAATTCATGTTTTGATCGACAGTTATCGTGAATTAGTTCCTGTTTACTAAGACTAAGAGATGTGTACGTCACAAGTGTAGTTCAGTTTATGTCTTGGTACGAGAATTTCAGTGAACGGAGGGCGGACCACTTCCAAGCAATTTGGTTTCAGTTTTACATTTCTAGACTTCTTATTACGAAATAGACCAAATCATTCAGTGCAACTCTACTTATCCGTAATATTCCATTATTTGTGTACATGTATATGATATATATTTTTAAATATTTATATCTTATATTTTAGCAGCGGGGCCTCGCTAGTTACCAGCTCACCTCGGTTTGGCATGCTATTTTAATAATTTACCGTCAACGAGCAGTCGTAGGAATTCAGCTTCAAAAAAATAAATAAAGGATTACTGGATACTATACTGGCCGATAATTCAGGATTTTATTCAGTAAGAAGGCAAGCCGAATACAAAGGTTATTTTCTTAAAATATTATTGGCAAATAATGCAAAATTGTTTCGGATCGTTGTGGTGTTTACATTTCCTTTGAAACTCAACCATCTGGTAGAAGACGTTACCGGAAAAAGTATTTGCTCAAAATAACTAATAAAAATCATTTATTGCTGGTGAAAAACTTATTTCCTGTTCGATTTAATATCCTGTGCAGTCTGTTTATATCAGAAGCCAATTATGGCTTCTGCTCATAATATTCAAATTCTTGTAGCAAAGCCTCATAAAAAATTAATCTGCTGTCCGATATTTTGAGACAATTAGCCTTTTGTTTATATTTAGTCTGCAACATACGCCGTAAAACATGTTTCGTTGATGAACTGAATTATTTCCGTAATCAATAACAAGCTGCAAAATGATGCAAAATATTCGATAGCTGACTTTTCCGCACAGAAAATACAATACTTTTGTTTTCAATTAAGGAATCAGTTACTGTTGATTTTTGGCCAGTCGCCTGGTGTCACAATATTTGTATCCAGTTTGTTGGCTGAACAAGAACAAAATGGCAAGTTGCCATTTGAAATTCTCTGCTTCTGCGTTGTACTTTGACCTTTTTGCCTCATACGCACGCTTCCGCCCACGCTTCCGTGTTTTAAGAAAGAGTGAATGAGAGACTAAAATTATCATTTTTTGCTTTATCATTCTCTGAATTTAACGTGTGCGTGTTCTCACTTTAACACTTCCACCCCAGGAGTGCCAAAGTCCATAATTTAAAATGTTAATCTTCCGCCGGCATTTCATTTTGTAAAACTTGAAAAACAAACATCACCACATGAAAGTATTGCTCAATAGTTCTCATTAAAATGGCCGCCCACCAGGGTTTCATCCACAGACCTAACATTATTGACTTGAGGTTTGACTGCTATCGCGAATTATCAAGCTGTTTGTAGCCAATAAAGCTAAAGATAGCAGTTCACACGTGTACACAAAGCGGACCTAATTTTGGCAATGCACTTTGCAACTTGGCACACGAAAGCACAAATCATTCAAATATATATATTTTTTTGTAATACAGCTAAAAATATATTACAATTCCTCAGTAAACTGATATTGGCTCGTACATGAAAATAATCCCGGTTATAATCCTATATATCTACTTATAAGCCGCTAGGCTTTTAGTTTACTTTCATGTGGTGATGTTTGTTTTTCAATATTTTGCAAAACGAAATGCGACTTATAAATCCCTAGCTTATAGGCCCATCTGTCCACTAACACTGAAAAATATCCCGGTTATAAGCCCGGTATCTCCCCCTCCCCCCCCCCCCCCCCCCCCCCCCTCTACCTATCCTTTTCCGTATTTCCTTACTACTGCCATCCTCGCAGTACAATGTAGAACTTCAAATACAAAATACGTAGTTCAGGGTTTTCGTTAAAACTGATCTACCATTTGAACATCCGGGGCCTGTCTGTTTGACAATGTATTGATTTTTGGTAAGGAGAAATCACATATTGGTCACATTCTAAGCTATCAATGTATCTTTTCGCTGAACTGTGAAAAGTTTCACAAATTATTTTTGATCTGTTACAACGTGTGACTATAAATAAAAGGCAGGAATATAAAAAAAACATCAATCAAATAATTTTTCCAAACCTTGAAATAAAAAATCTACTGAAACTTAGTAATAGCGAGGATGAAAGAATCGAATGTCTTATATTTCTTTGTCGTTGCAAGGGTCTTGCAGGGATGAAATCCGTCATACAATAAAATAAAATAAAATAAACATGTTGTATATGTCGGTTGTGACTTACTTTGAATGAGCTCGTGTCCACGGCCTCTGGCAGCGATGTTTTAGTTCCAGAAGACTCTTATCCCAACAAACGCAATTTTCTTCTTGTTTATAATTACTTTGCACTATGAAAAATTGATAAGTGAAGCTTGTTCACCGAGACATATCATCCTCAGTGCTCGGTTAAAATTAGGATTAAAAAAGGTTAAAGTTATTAATCTTCGTTTATGATGTTGGCGCTTATCACAATAAAGAAGTCAGTCAATTTCACCACAAACGTTTGGAAAATAATGAAAAAATTCTACTTTACTATTCTGACGCAAGTGGCTTTTAACTAAGTAATTAATGAACAAAAAACAAAAAACCGACAGCGCTGGTATAGAAAATATTTATTGAAACCATAACTCGGCTCGCGTTTCGCTCAACTGTCTAAAATAGGGGCTGTTTGCAGTCTAAAAGTGATCAGAATTTAATTTCTCCATACATTATCAATACATCGTCAAGAAATAGGCGATGAGGGTTCTTGATGAACAACGAAATTCTCAAAACTAGAATTTAAAACAAATACAGTGGAACCCCGATTTAACGAAGTGCCAGGGACTGGGGAAATTGGTTCGGTGGGAATCAGGGCCCCTGGTGAGAATTAGTTTTGGGTGATTTAATCTTGAACCTGGTTAGTTTTTACTGTCAGAGATATTGAGCCTGCATTAATGCAATTTAACTAATTTCGATTTTGGTACAAAGGTGTGACTTATGCGAATTCTCATTTCGTTAAATTTCATTATCCACGTGTAAATAAAGCAGCCACCATGATTATGCGGTACACGCGTAATATCCATTTGTTCGATCAAACGATATCAGCAAAAATACAAACTGACCATGTTTTTTCATGAACATCTCTTGATTGTTTAAATGAATTTATATTTAAGTGAATATGTAAATACAAAAGCTGGAAAATGTGAAGAAAACAGTACGAGAAATGTTTATCTCCGTATGAGTATTTTAATAGGAAATTTATGATAAAGTTGTCAAAAAATATGTTTTTTTGCCTTAATTAAGACCAATTAACAATGGTAACCAGTGCATGGCCGGTTTCAAGACGATACCGTATAGTTTTTGAATGGAGCTCTTAATTGGACATTTTTCTTATCAGAAAACCAACATAATAAAGTAAGTTGCAGTTGGTAATTGCAGTTGGACAGGATCACTGAGCGATAACATGAAAATGAGATGATAAAAATCAATAAAATAAGAAATAATTGAGGCTATTTGCCATATTAGTATAACAACAATAGCTAAAAAATTAAATCATGTTCTCTTGTTTGACAAAATTATTAAAAGGCGTTAAAAGTAAATGAAACAAAACAGACTGAAGACTGTCGGACGCCTCAGATATTAATTTTGTGTCTCCCCCCACCCCCACCCTAGAGGGGCCCATGCAGATAACAAGAAATAACTGAAATATTTCATGACATGAATTTTTTTTTCTTCTTTCCGTTAAGTAGAGCTGTGTTAACCAGATCTGTCAAACAGCCTCTGGTAATACACATGGAGTTTTTAATTGAGTTGTTTCAAAGATTCCCTGAGAAAATCACGAGGCGGCTTGCATAACATTGTGCGAAGAAGCTTGTTTTTTGTTGTTGTTGTTTGCAATATATGTCATTTTCCTTTCCACTGATACTAAACCTTGTTCGTTATATTTATCGTAATACCCATGACCAATAAATTAACGCAAATTACCAAGACGGAGACGGTATTTTTCTAATAATACAAGTTGATACATGTTCTATAATATATTGTTGCAAAGAAGGCCGAATTTTTCTATTCATCTGTTAAGCTAATTTATTGTCACAAAATTAAGAACTTTTTTAATAGCTTTGCTATTTTGTATAAATTTGCTTGTAGGAGGAGATTTGGAGGAAAAACATGTCTACCACGAAGAATTATTTTAGTGATAAGTTCATCATTTCGTACTGTGATACAATACACGTTTCACTCGTTTATCTCGTGACTCACGCGCGAGCTCACGCGTGGACCACACGATCCTCTCTTCATTATTTCGAATTGAATCTGATTTTAAATCCGATTTCTAATTCTAAATCTGATTTTAAATTTTAAATCTGATTTTAAATTTTGCTCGACATATAAGACATATTTTCACTCAGAAGAAAATAACATCATAATTCCTTCGTTTGTGCGTGATTTTGGTGGATAAATTAACAAAGGATATGTTTGCGCTCAACCGACTAGCGAGTCACTAGCGAATCACAAGAAAAATTTCCCAGAAAGTTGGTTCGTGCTTTGTGTTTGTTTGAGTCGTCTTCAAGGAAGACGAAACGATAGAGATAAGCGATAAATTATTTACAATTATAAGGAGAAAATAAATGACAGATAACACGGATTTTTACTGAGATACGGTCTTACACTGTTAAGAGTGTGTACTTTACTACAGTGTAAAATTGGAGTTTTGAGACGCCAGCATAATTTTAATTTGCTTGTGAAAGTAGATGCTGTCTGTTACGTTATACAGTTGCAAGTGGTGTAATAGAAAAGCGATTGCAATCTAATGCTCTGCTATTGTTGTTTCTTTACCTTGAGTTAATTATGAGAAGCAGTATTGGTTGACATACTTACACTTGTATTGTCTATCCTCGTACCAGATTTTCTTTACTTTGTGGTTCTTGACTGCCTCGCTTCGTTCATGCACTTCGCTACATCCCTGTAGTTTTTAACATGAAAACTTAAATTTAGAAATTTTCAATAGATATACAGCACAACAATGTTTTAAAAATGAAATCTGCCCGCTTATGAGAGTACATATTTGAACACTTTACCTTCAAACGCGAATAATAACGTCTCTCGCTGACGGATTTAAAATCACAAGCAAATCTGACGGATTATGCAGTTCCTCGCATTTTCTTGATTGCAATCCTCAAAAAATAAAAATAAATGCTTATTAGCTTTAAATATTTCATGCTCGCTTCAACGTTTTTTAAAACCACATGATTTTATTATGAACTAAAAAACTGATATTATTTTGGTATTTTGAAAATCATGTTTCTCTCTCGTTATTTATAGAGTTAATTTGTTTTTTTGAGAGTAGAAGATACACAAAGCACAGTTTCAACATCTTCAATATAGTTAGCAGGAATTGTTTAGAGTTTGATTTTATAAATTGAAGAATATTTACAGACCCCTTGACGTGAAGTCAATTGTGGCGGAATTTATATACGTATATTACGGCTCAGATCTCGAGTCTTGGAACTCTTATTGAATCCTCAGCAAAAAAAATGTATCAGCTACAATTAATAGCATGTTTAGCTTTTAATGAAAGTCGGTTATATATCCGATACCGCATCACACAAGACCAAAACGCTCAAGAAATCTCCATGCTTTTTAAATTCTGTTTCTGACGCTGTTTTTGTACATGACTAGCGTCGAAGTTTTACATTTTGATGACTATAGTGAAAACGTGCGGGAAAAAAGTTGAACTTAGAATTTACCTCAGTTGAATACAAAATATAAATTATCAATACTACCGGCTACTGGTGTTTTGCCATCCGGATTCAGCGGTTTTATGATCCGATCGATTCAGAGATTTTATAATATCGGTAGGTGGGCCAGGCTCTGAATAAAATATGTTTTTTCCCGAAAATATTTGCGAAAATTGTCTCAATGATTTATAGCCTCCTACGCAGATTTTTTGGGGCTCGTCACGCGAGCCCAAAGAAAATCTGCGTCACAGAAACCCAATTAATAGTCGTTTCGATTGACAACTCAAACCAGAAAGTCAGACTTTGTGTCTCCTCCGCTAAAAAAAGTTTACTAGCTAAAATGCCTGAACACTTGTAGCTTTGAATTCGTATTTTTCGCTATAAAAACTTCAAATATTCTACAACTGATGTAAAATATTCGAGTTGAAAATTATCATTTGCTTCAAGACATCCACGTGACCTGATTTCCCAAGATGCAAAGAGACGATAACGCCCTGTGCACGCTTTCAGAAATTTCTATTTTTTACGTCCTTGACTCAACTGTAAGTTTTATTTCTAGCTGTACTTCTTTCTTTAAGCCACAATATGGGTGACATAGATATTGGAAAGCGAATTTTTGTCAAAGGATTTTCCCCGGAGACGACTGAAAACGAGCTGAGAGCGTATTTTGAAAGATTCGGCTCGGTAAAGGAGAGCAAGGTCGTTCGAGATCGCAACGGGTTTAGCAAAGGATACGCTTTCATCACATTCGAATCACAAGAAGTCGCCGACAAAGTTCGCGACCAGGATAACCTTGAATTTGACGGGAAGAGTTTGAACATTGGCAAAGCAGTTCGCAGAAAGAGCAAGCGGAATTTTGGAAAGTACTACTATCATCGACAAGATGCGAATGAGGGTTCAAGTCATGGCAGCTACTATGCATTTTCAACATCTGATGGAAGCATGTACTATGCCATGAATCAACAACCACAATTCGTTTTGGTTCCAACATACTCCCAACAGATGCATTACCAATCCCAAAATGCATACCAACAGCCTTCTCATTCAGCTTCTCAGCCGATCTACACAACAACAGCTGTTGTGGAAATTCCTATATGCAGCCTTCGCCATATTCGTTTCCTCACGGCGGACATTCGTGGAACGAAGTTGCAGCGGTTCCGATGAACGCCGCAGTTGTGCCAAAAGTACATCACCAGTTCGCTGCAGAAAATCCGACAGAAATTGCAGTTTCAGCTCATGGTCAGCCAGCTCAGATAGTTAGTTTGGCTATTCCTGACGGAAATTACGTACAAGAGTGCGGAGCAGGAGTTGGAGTTGGAGAGGTGAGTTTGTGCATCATTTTGACTCTCGAAGCAAAGCGCTCGAGACATTTTATTTCCCGCTCCGCTGGATAACAACTTGAGTCATAAATAGGTGTAAAGGTTTTATTTGCTGTGTAATACCGTAAAAGCTCTATTAAGCCCCCGGGGGCTTATTTAAAGAACAAGAAATGGGTGTCTTTCAAAGGAAACGTCATTTATACTCTAACTCGACGATAGTTCTTGAAATTAAAGACCGCGTTTCAATACAAAGTGACTGAAACGCCATAAAATATTGCTGAAAAGTCATTTACATCAGCCTGACGGAAGGAGAGGGGGTTTGATAGAGAGGGGGGGGGGGGGGGGTTATTACAAAATCTGACTTTCAAAAGGGGGGACTTATTAGATGGGGGGGGGGGGGCTTAATAGAGAGAGGGGGCCCGGGGGGGCTAAATAGAGCCTTTACGATAAGTGGAATTGATGTCATTTTAGTAATGGTATAATTTTGCTTTTTGTCCGTAGCTGGTGTTTGAAATCCAAAGGGAAAAGTAGACAAGAAGGTCCAGGCCATAAAGTTCTTAAAGAAGCATGAGCCGTCCAATCCAGCTGGAATGACAGTTACTCCAACAGCTACCATTCATGTTATCAACGGACAAGTTCCTTCCACTCAGTAAAATCACCAGCTATTTACTTCAAGTCCCTATAGTAGATCAGAGTAAAATTTCTCCTTACCCATTACCGTAGATTTCTTTTTACATTGTACTGAGAATTTACCGGTACACTGTACACAATAACTGATGACTTTATTTATTTATTTTCTTCATGTGACTGCTTGACAATCTGATTGTACACTGTACAGTCCATAATTTATATTTTTAGAGGATAATTTTTTTGTAAGTAAATATTATTTTTTGAGGAGAATTTATATTTTTTATCATTGAACCTGAAGATTTAAAGAAACTCATTCGTGATCTGTGTGTAGCTATAAAACATAATTAACATGCTAATATATTTAACATACGAGATTTATGTGATTTTATCCACTAAGTATATGCCCTGCTGTATTTCATTTTTTTACCGATTCAAACAAATCTAAAGATATCAGATTTCCTAACCTCTCGGTATTTACACACCTATATTTGCAACAGTATTGTTAAGGAAAGTACCGTAAAAGCTATATTTAGCCCCCCTCTCTATTAAGCTCCCCTATCTAATAATCCCCCCTCTCTATTAAGCCCCCCCCACCCCCCCCCCTCTTTCCGTAAGGCTGATGTAAATGACTTTTCAGCAATATTTTATGGCGTTTCAGTCACTTTGTATTGAAACGTGGGTATAAATGACGTTTCCTTTGTAAGACGGTCATACATAACCCATTTCTTGTTCTGTTTTCAAGCCTCCCGGGGGATTAATATAGCTTTTACGGTATGTCTCAATTCTGTGAGATAAATTCCCAGGGTACGTCCCAGGTAGATAGACATTCATTTCAGTCATGTGTGATCTGTGTTTGTATACATAACATAAGCTCGATCTAAGGCAATAAATGTGAGTGATTTTTTCAACATTTATTATGAATAAACATATCTAATGCTGCATGGTATCTGTGAAGTATTTATAACGCTATTATTCAATAAAGTACTCAATCAATCTCATTTCATTCAGTTTCACAATTTTTCTGGGGGGTAGCCGGTTACTGGATGGGTGACCCATTTGCCAGTTGTCAGAAATATAGCCTTTTGTCAGTTGACATTCTGGATTTTGAAGTAGAGATGTAATGTACCAGTTAAGAATTTTGTTTTTTAAGCTGACAGATAATCACCTCCTAACCTATCTTTGATCTCACTTGTTTTTTCTTCATACTTCAATTTTATTATTATTTTTGGGCTCAGAAAAACCAAGCTTTCACAGTCTCTGCCCTTTCAATGAATGCTCAAACCTTTAATAAAACCAGCAAAGTTTTTGCTTTCTTATTCAAAAACTAAAAAACAAGGAATTTTGTTCCGTAGCCTTCCGTGTTATGGACTGACAAGACTATAAGCCCCGTCCCTCTCCTCTCTCCTTTTATTAATTTTGCCCTTTTAGCGTCAACATAAAAAGGCGCGAAAAAATAGCGCGTGCGCCGGACACCGCGACTCACTGAACAACAAATATTTTCCACGAAAAAAATTGTACTTGACACACAACAGCAGACAACAGGGACCAACAGGGTTGCATTGTTATTAAACTTATGTTATATATATTAGTATAAACGACATCTTAAGGCACTGGAGCACTCTTTGAGCCGATGTTTTGTAAGCAAGGTAAGCTGGCTGGCTTGAAAGTAGATCGTGAATTGATTTTCATCGCTGAGATAAGCTAATTTCATCCTGTTCTTCGTTTAGCTTAACCAGTAGAGTTTTTTAACAGTGTGGTTCTTTGTAATTTTCATTATGCAGGCAGCAATATAAACTGGGAAGAATTGAAGAAGAAGCTCTGTGTCCATAGCCATTGAAGTTGGAAAACGTTCTGTCCATTGTTTGCCGGAACCACGTGCGCTCAGAGGCAGCCATGACGAAGGTGAATAACCATTTTACTCCAATTCCGATTTTAATACTTCCATATGAACTCGAATATTTGTACGCTCATTTTATCCGATTATTGTTTAAGTCAAGCTTCCAAGGTTTCTGAATTTTTTATTTGCGAAAGATTGTCGAAGATGTCGTCTTTTGAAGTTTAATATAAAGCACAACATTTTGTTGTTGTTGTTGTTGTTGTTATGTTTGGCTGTCAACAAAAGCTCCAAACACGAGGAAGAACAAACTGGCAGGTGTAAGATGATAACAGACTGAAACGCTATAATAAACCGGTGAATTTTGCGACTAAATCAAAACAGTTGTTTTTCTTGTGCCGGGGCTCGGAGGGTAGCTACCTCCCCCCCCCCCCCCCCCCCCCCCTCCCCCGCCACTCCCCTCCCCTCCCCACTTAGCAGCCAATTTAATGTGCGCAATTTGCTTCTTTGTAGAGACTAAATGGATTGAGAAAAAACGTTTCTCCAGAGACTGCCATGAAGTTGACAAGATACAGGTACGTTTTATTATGTTTTATATTCCCATATAAACTCGAATCTTCAAAGGGAATCGAAAGTGGTTCGGTTATCGCGATTCAACTGACCCTTAACTGTATAAAATTCTCAAATCTAGCTCAACTGCTTCACCTCAGAGATGGACCATTTTATTTTGAGGGGGGGGGGGGGGGGGGGGAGTTTGGCAATTTTTCTGAGCTCGAATTTTTTTTTCCGTCTTGAGTTTGTGCAATAATTTTTTTTTCACCTTCTGCTTGTGAGTGAGTGAACTCGCTTTGCACGATTTTTTTTCTCTACTTTTGCTGTGCATTAATTTTTTTGGGTAATTGCCCAACCACTCCCCCCCCCCCCCCCCCCCCCCCTCAAAATAAAATGGTCCATCCCTTATTGGACACTGATCGCATGAATTACCAACCCAGGTCACACAAGCAAATTCTTTACAAATTGACCAACAGCATTTGAGTGTTAAAATAATAAAAATGGTCACAAATTTATTTAATACTTATGCATGTTGTGTGCAGTTTGCTTAGATCCATATAAATTTGTGGGAAATCAGTATTGTTACATCCATGGTTTTCATTCGCTTTAATTTGCACATAATTTTGTTGGGTGGCCTTGGTTGGAGTAGTCGCACTGCGTGTAATAGGTTTTCGGTCAAGCGCTCCAATCATTGCTGGGAAATGTTTAGAGAAGGTCGTGGTGAAAGGAACGCAACATGTTGGATTGTCCCGCAAGGTTTTTCAGAGATTGGACATGTTGAACCAAAGTTTGACTAAAATAATAAAATACTTACAGGTTGGCTAGGCGGTTTCCAACATTTTCACCCAACATTTGAATGCCGGCCAGGGCTTAGAGCTTACTATTTATAACTGCTTGCCAATTGGACAGTCCAAACACCAACGGCCTCCTTTCGTGAAACATAGAAGAAGAAAACTGACCAGGCTGTCTTTTTAGCCACTGAAAGAGTTCAGTTCATAGCTCGTAATTCCTTCAGGCTACCATTGATAATTATGATAATTATCACCCCGAACAATAATACGTGTACGATAAAAGGTAAAAGTATAATAAACAATTTATTGTCAGCAACAAAAGAACGACTACCGAACAAGGTAATTTTGCGTGGGGAATTAATCTGCTAGCCGTAAAGGCAATATGGAAAATTATTTATTTTTAAAAGTTACCTTATTTTTGTCAATTCATTTCAAGAATTTTAAAGTAATCTGTTAATTTTGTGAGGTTCCATCCGGTATATATTTATGATCGAATTTTTTCCATT
Source organism: Desmophyllum pertusum (assembly GCA_029204205.1). Lineage (NCBI taxonomy): Eukaryota > Metazoa > Cnidaria > Anthozoa > Scleractinia > Caryophylliidae > Desmophyllum > Desmophyllum pertusum. The sequence continues at coordinate 64,933 of MU826375.1, forward strand.
TCTTCTACGGTGAAAAATTTCCCATTTATACGAGTGTCGTACATATTGCATCTTTCACGAATTCAACATTTTAAAACGCCATTTTATCGGCAACAGTCACGAACTTCGCGTGATCAGAGTAAAATGTAGTTCGTGATACTGAACCATGTCATTGTGACTGTTTATTTATTTATTTCAGTCATGTTTCATCTATGACAAGGGATATTAATTACATTTGGAGGTGTTCAAGTAAAACTACTTTTTTCAAATATGTTGGAGACGGGATTAAAAAGTCTAAAAACCATATAAACATGGAAATGCTGTTTTTCACAAAATACCGTTATTGTCTATAATTATTCAGCTGGCCGCACAAGTCAGTTCAATTCAGGTTTAATTTTCTCTGATGTAAATTTCACATGATATTAAGTCCATAAAACCACAAGTATGCGTGTGTTAATTTACAACACCCACGCTTGACGTCATTGTGACGTCATTTGAGGAACCCGGGTGGTAAGAAACTCTGCATTTTTAACCAGGTAGAGAATTTCACCAGCCGCAAGCCAACATTAAAAATGTTTTTTTAGGTTCTTGTACGTAACAACATAGAGGGGAGTCAAGTGGCAACACGTTTATCTCATGCAAGACTTTGTTATGAATGGAAATTTCGACTAATGGACGACAATGAATAACACTTTGGTACTTATTACGTTCGTTAACCAAATTCAGTGAACTATTTTTCCCCGGTATCTTCTTGGTCACGTTCAAAGCCACAGATTATTTTGAAACCCGCCTACAATTTTAGATTGTCATTACGCCAAATTGACTTACCTGAAAAATGACAATTTATTTTTTCAGCATGCATTAGTATTTGAAAAAACATTACGTTTTCTAGTAAGAAACTGAGTTGTTTTGAAGGAACCATGCGGATGTTAAATAAAATATATAATATCAAAGTATAACGAGCCGCCAAAAAATAATCAAACCTTTATGGTATGAGTATTTCAGTCTCATAGTTTGGCTCTTTTGATTGGCTGAAAAGTTCAACAACAACCGCACGTGAAATTCATCGGCATATTGCTTAGTATTGGTTAAGAAATTCAATGGAAATCAAACTGAATTTAGTAAGAAACTTCATGGACCGTTTTATGCAGAGTATTGAAATATACATTGAACGGCAAACTGATCCTTACGGCTGAGAAAAAAGAACGAAAACAAGAAGCAGAAAAATAAAAAAATAAAATATATATTGAAATATTCCGGCTAATTATCAAAGAAAAGTCTGCAATTATTCCACCATTATGGTGATTCTTGTTACCTTATACTCACCAATTTTCGTCGCGTACATAATTTCGCGAAATCGATAGATCCGTCATTTTGCCAGGCTTTATTTTCGCGATTTCAGAGAAAATAAGGGCTAAAATCTTTTGCGAAAATCGGCTTTATTTTCGCAAAAATAAGCGAGAATAAGGTAGTATGTGTTATGACGTCTATTTTCTCTTCTTCTGAGCATAACGGTGGTTTAATGTCTGATATTTCCTCAAAACATCAGCGAATGCAAAGGCACTCGAGTTTGTAAAGAGCGGGCGGAGAGGAGGGGGAGGGGGGGGGGGGGGGAAGGGAACCGGATGATGGGATACCGTAAAAGCTCTATTAAGCTCCCTGGGGCTTCGTTTCTTTTCAAGCCTTTTTCAAGGGGGGGGGGGGGGGGGGGGGTCCTTAAAAAAAAGAGAGAGGGCGTATTTCAAATCTTCAATCAACACATCTCTTCCAAAATAACTCCAACAACATATAGTTACTTCAAAACAATTGTCTTTCTGTTTATAAATTGTCTTAATGGCTTACCATCCGGGAAATTGCTCAAAGGGAAGGGGGAGAGAGCTTTTACGATAACTATAACAAAGGCCAAAATTTAACTCGCAACTTACAAATAGCCCGAACCTTACATGGCACACGGTCAAAAGTTTAACTGACAAATGGCCAAATCTCAGAAATCTGTAAATTGATGCTAGAGTCTCCATCCAGACCATCCTTGCATCAGGTCATCAGCTTAGCCTCTAGTATGCAAAGTATCACTAAGACCAAATTATCCTCTCCCAACTATAGTATGTGTTTCACGGACATTATTAAAAATAATGTATGTCCACATCAAGGCTGAAATATCCTAGCCAATTGTAGATTATCAGTAAGATTAGTTTGAAGGTTTCATGAGTTACTACTGAGCTTTGCATCCTTGAAAGTAAAATAGAAAAGGAATATTAATTAAACGTCGGCTAACCATGCAGTATAAACAGCAGGAAAATAATGCAACTGCTAGTTTGTTGTTTTGCTGCTGTACGGGGTCTCAATTTATATCCTGGTAGAATATATTACTTAACAGATCCTTCGCCACAGAAGGCTTTGTTGTGGCTTAATTACAAACCCGATTAACACCCCGTCTTTTGTGTAAAGATGCTTATGCTAAATACGTCCAAGTGTTCATGAAAAGCACGGGAAGGATTTGAATTCTGTCTTTTGAAACCTTTTGTAACAACGTTGTAGTCCCTGACTATCTATAAGGGCACCAAAACAATGTTTTTTATATACATTGTAAAACCTTTTAGTTCTGACGAAAAACTGAAAAAAGCACAGAACGTGACAATATTAAATGATTCCCGCATAAAAACTGACGCTATCACAGAATAAAAGACTGTGTCGAGATAGTGAATTGCGACCAATTGTCCAGTCGCTTTTTTGTCTCCTAAAAAGAACCTCGTAACTTCTGACTCAGTGCAATCTATCTAAAAATGGCAACCGCGCGTTTTAAAGGAGCTATGTCACGATATTTTAAGTCATTTTTTGCGAAATGTAAAATCATCTTCTAATTGAAGAAAGCCTCAAAATAATGGTTTACTATAAAGGTAGAAAACCAGAAGAAGTGATAATAAACCAAACAGGAACAAGGATGGTCGAGGATGGAGAAGATTAAGACGGATTGCGAACAGCGAACTTGAAAAGATTGGCCAATTTTTTCAAGATGCGCCATCCGTGAGTAAATGTAAAAAAAATCCTTTAAAACTCTTAACAGCTTGTCTTCTTTTCATGGCAAATCTTTTAGAGCAGGTATTTTCAAAACTGGCACTATAAAAGAAATGTGCAATATGCCGCGTTTCACGAACTGAAAGCCAGCTGCAGATACTACAAGTGTGCGATAATTCTACAAAAAAACAACCGTCCTTCCTTTTACCCGCTCCATCGCGCGAAACAAGTTAATGTAGCCTTTTAAAAAAATTCTTATTTGCAAAGTTAATTTATGTCCGCAGTGCCACAAGCTGCTGCCAGCCCGGTTGTTTTGGTAACGAGAAGCTGTCAGCAACAGACATTATGTAAGTTGTTGCTCTTAGACATTTATTGTCGCCGTTCAACGCTGTTTATTCAAACCGTTATGAAATTTAAAGGTGTCTTGTACTTTTTATCGTACAGGAAAAGGACATTTAGCTGACTGCTGCAAACGACATAAGAAAAAAGAAATCAAAACCAACGCGTAAGGCGCATTCTTTATACAAAACCTTTCACATAAAATAAAAGCGAATATTATTAAAAATATGCCGCGAAAATAAAACTTTTCTTAAAGGGCTTCGTTTTGGAGTTGCGATGTTCGGGAAATCGGAATAAAATGTCTTTGGAAGCTTTTTGGATCAGCGAAAGAGAGAAGACTTAAAACGAGAAATTTTCCACGTATTACTTCCTTTATTTTAAAATTCATGGACGATATCCTTCGGCTTGGAGGTTTCTCCATTATTTATTAAGCACTGCAAAGCAGGACGGCGTGCGTCTTCGAAAGCGAAAACGAACCAAAACAACCTTCAAAAGCGGTCGAATCTCGCCAACACTCGTTTACCGCGATCACCAAATTTTTCTGGATATTTAAAATGGCGAAAAATATATTTTTCGGTCGAAAAAGATGCCCGTAATGTAGTAAAAAAAAATTTGGAATAAATTTTTTTCCTTGCTCCGTTTGCAAATTTGGCGCGAACACTTGACAGCCGAACAATGGAAGCCCTGTCGCTGTTTGATAAACCATCAATCAAACAGTCATGTTCCTCGCTAGTCATTGGCTACTGACTTTAAATTTGTTTAATCCAATGCTAATTAATAATATCCTTTGCAATTAGGTATACCTTATACCAAATACATAAGAAGAATTTAGTCTTGCATCCACCCGTTTGTGATGAAAAACGTCGCTTTTAGCGTGTGTCGCTTTGTCCATTGCGACGGATCTACGAAGAATACAAAAGCCGGGAGCGTTAATGCTGTTTCAATTTAATGCTCTATGTACTTCACTCTTGAACAAAAGCTGTGGATTAACAGTAATTTCATGCTTCTTGGTTCTCAATACTCGTCTCCAATTTGAGCCCGGAGCGCTGCAACATTTGATTGATTTCAAAGACGATTTGTTTCTACATTTCGAAGCACCCGAGAAATCGAACGTTTCATCGAAATTACCATTGAACCGTGAGCCCCAAGCCAAACGCGTCCCGGGCAGTTAATCGAGGCAGAGTTTGAACAAATGGTACAAACATATCGATGTCTCAATCCAACCGTGGATGCGCTGGCATAAATTAAAGTGGTTGTTTGTCAGCAGAGCGACTTTACACCTGTCTCAGGCTCGGAGTAGATGCGCGACTTACAAGTGAGTTTGGATCACTTCCTTCGATGTAAGGCCGTCGTAATCAATCATGGCCACCGATGTAGGAGCATGGTTGCCGTTTGCGAGGGCGGCCGCTGTCGGATGGGTTCCTTTAGCAACGTCGCCGATGCCTCCTCCGCCAGAGTCGCAAAAAAATGACGAGCGAGTCACCATCAATGTTAGTGGGAGGCGGTTTGAAACATGGCAAAACACATTGGCGCGATTCCCGGAAACTCTACTTGGAAGTGACGAAAAAGACTATTTTTTCGATTCGGAAACAAAAGAATACTTCTTCGATCGAGATCCGGACCTATTCCGCCATGTCTTGAATTATTATCGGAACGGAAAGCTGCACTACCCGCGCGGAGAGTGCGTGTCTTCCTTTGAAGACGAACTTCTCTTCTTCGGTATATCCGAAGATGTGGTGCACGACTGTTGTTGGGAAGATTTTCGCGAAAGGAAGAAAGAATGCGAAGAAAGAATTTTCGAACCCGATAAACTGGAGGATGGTTCACAGAATGGCGAGGAAAATACAGATTGTACCGTTCGCGAGAAGATGTGGACCGCTTTTCAAAATCCGCAAAGCTCGCGGCCGGCCACTTTGGCATACTACATCACCGGGTTCTTTATTGCTGTAAGTGTCATCAGCACTGTAGTGGAAACACTGCCTGCAGATTCAGGAAGAAGCTTCGGCGACGTCAATAAACAGACGTTTTTTTCGATGGAAACAGCTTGTGTTATAGTATTTACCGTTGAATATATAGCGCGCCTGTACGCAGCTCCAGACCGCTTGAAGTTCGCTCGAGATCTAATGAGCGTGATAGATGTGGTGGCTATTCTACCTTACTATGTGGGACTCTTTATGCCAAATAATTCTATAAGTGGGGCATTTGTGACCCTCAGAGTATTTAGGATCTTCAGAATATTCAAATTTTCAAGACATTCAAGAGGACTTCGGATCCTGGGCTACACACTCAAGAGTTGTGCCTCTGAACTTGGTTTTCTGTTGTTCTCGCTGTCTATGGCGGTGATAATTTTCGCCACTGTCATGTACTATGTGGAAAAAGGAGTCACAGACACCAAATTCACGAGTATTCCCGCTAGTTTCTGGTACACGATCGTCACAATGACTACATTAGGGTAAGTTCAGTTCTTCTGTTATGTTGACATATATAATCCTTGAGCAAATTATCAAAGTTTGTTCACTACAGTTTTTTCTGTCATGTACCTATGGAAATGTTGTTTATAATTTTCTCATTTTGCAGCTATAGTCGAGTCTGGACGATGGTTGATACTCAGGGTTTTTTTTCTGCTCTTACGCGTAAATATCTGGAAGTTTCATCCGAATGCAGTTATCAAGTAGTATTTGAGTCTAACAGTTTACAACAGAGTTGTTACAGATTAGTTCAATGAAGTGTTAGGGCAACACTGTAATTTATCGGCCTCGCTTGGAATAGATCCGCACTTAATCCAGCGTTTGGTGATATGTAGCTTTCAAGTACGAACCAGGCTTAATTTGACTGAAAAAGCATAATATTTTGGTGTGAATCGTGCATATATTTACTTCTTGTTGCTTTCAACCATTATATCTTATTGATGAACGTGCGAGTGCAAACAAATGCTACAACATTGGTTTTCGCCATTCTAAGGCTAATACGACTTGCTGGTCTTAATTCTCGCCAGATTTTCTATGCGGTAGAAATAAGAAAATTCCTTGTGTTAAAAATTTAATGTTGTGTAAAATTTCTTAAATTTCATATGAAGCGAGCTGGTTATTTATATACAAAAATTGGAATGTTTACAGTAGGTATGTGTTCATCTATTATTCTTGAATGTCTGATATTGAATGACTAGGGATCAGAACAGGTTTTCAGCTAATGCGCCGGTACTGCTTGGTTTATATTTGGTTTTCTTGTAGATAAGCTTCAGATAAGACCTAAATGAATTAAACGTTCCTCAAACTATGATAATTAAAAACTAACAGAAATACAACTTTTAAAATTCTGTAGCAACGTTAAGTCTACTTACAACATTTGAAAAATAGGGAATACTCAAATTTATTTGGTTTCAAAAATTGTTATAATGGATGATTTACAGTGTCAATGGTGACGGATATTGCAGGTAATGTTTCCACTTCAAAACAAGAGAAGTTCTGCATGAAAGGATAAAAATTTATTTCCTACATTGAAAGTAAAACGGTTGACACGTCTTGGCACATATGAATATTGTTCCATTCAAGACACTACTAATAGCATTTTCCCCTGTCGTGCGGTTTAAAATTCAGTCGTTCCCCCTCGTGGTTCCCGACTGTTGGTGGTCTATAGCTTCCTTTTTGGAAGGCATAAGTTAAGATCTGAAACACACAAGCAAAATGAGTGTAAAATGTTGCGATGTGTATGTACAAAGTACTCATCGCAATACAAACGGTTCAAGAGGGAATAATACGATCCACTCTCCCTATGTGAGGTAGATTAATAAGGAATTGAGCGAAAATTTACTGGGAGAAATTTAACAGCTGGAGGAAATTGTTTAGACTTTGTAATGAAAGTGCGCAGTTCAGCAACAAATTGTTCTGGCTTTTCTGATTGATTTTGATAGCAACCAGACAAAGAAAAATATTACCATTTACTAAATTTGATGCCTTAGCTCCAGTGGTAGCTACAAGGACCAGACATTTAAGTTTCGGCACGGAAAATATTTCAGAAGGGCCAAATGTTATATGTATTTCACATTTCTTAGCTAGTTCCTTCCAGTGGTTTAAATGCTTTAAGCTAGTGGAATAAACATAGTTTATCCTGCGACCATTCATGCAAGAAGAGTCAGCCGAGCTTGTGAGTATTGTGTCCACAAGAATACAGGAAATTTGTCTAATTAAGGGCTTTTAAGTCACCATCAGACAACGGAAACATGCTTAAATGGTTACTTAATTTGTTCTCTATGCATATCATAACATCGCAGCTTTGAATTTGTGACTTTGTCAATAATTTTCCTTTTTTTGGCTCCACTGATCCTTCTTTGCGTCTGTGACTGTTTTTATCTCATTTTGTATGCACCGATGGACAATTCACCTTTATGAATATTTTATATTTTTTGAAAGTTTTTTATTATTGCTAAATGTGAGATTTTTTGTCATCTCTTGCACGTAAGTTTTTGATGATGAAGGAAATGAAGGAAATGGTATCTTTTCTCATTTCGTTACAAGTATTCCCCGAAAAAACAAATGTCAAATTGTTTTTCTTGGCCCAGTAACCATATATTTTTAAGTAGTCAGTGAAATAATTATATTTACCTAGTCTCAACCCATTTTATCAATCAATTTATTTATTAAGGCATTGTGTACATATTAAAACATTTTTCTTGTCCAAGACACAGTTGAACAAATTACAGGTTGCCCTTGTTTCAAATGGTACGGTTGACTGTGTACGTGTAATAAATTCATTGAATTGGTTTATAGCAGCCTTGGAAACGTATCTTTTGCTTTCAAGAGCAACCCTATACATTTCAAGTACAGTATGTAAAATACCATTGGCAGATAACTGTCTGTATTTTCTTTTAATCTTGTTTGTTGTTTAATACATGTACACTGTATAGGAGGCTTTTAATTGGTTGATCTAACCCCACTACAGTTTTTATTTGTTTCTTTAATTTGTGGTACACTGTATGTTATTACAACTAACTGGTTACCCACCTCACATATATTGCTTGATGCCTTTTTTATAACTTATGCACATAGAATGATTGAGGGAATTCAATTCATCTGCCTTCATCTTATTACAGTAACCATTATTAATTACCAGGACAAGTCATGAGCAAGGAGAAGAGAAATATGTCAATATTTGAGAATTAAGTGGTATTGTTATCTTTGAATCTGTTCAATAACGCTGTGGTAATTATTTTGTAACTTTTGTCTGAATGATATACGTCAATGATATATCATGATATAGTTTGGATTACGGCAAAAACCGTTTATTAGGACTGGTAATTCTTTGGAACAGAATCTTTTCAAATTTAGTTTGTGCACAACGGAGCAGTATGATCACTCATAGCAGAAATATTCAATTTATAACAAAGGCTTATCCAAGTGTGTAATTTAATAACTTTTTGTTAATTGTTTATTCACAAGCTCTACTCATGCATGTCTTAATATCTTTTATGCCAATTTGTATCGCGCAAATTCATTGTTGTTATTGCTTTTGTTATTATAAACTTCTGTCGTGATCTGACACGCTAAAATCAGATCCTTTGAGATTAATGGAACTGAAAGGACTAAAACACATTTTTATTATTATTATTTTTTATTGCACATATAATAATAATAATTATTGAAAAAAAAAACTATTTCTGACAGACAATAATATATTACATGTACATTGCACTTGCAGTGATTGAATTAAGAATTCTATTTTTTATTATTTTTTGTAGAGTTAACTAAAACAATTTTTTTTCTCCACAGACTAGGCTGGGAATTTTGATAATTTTCTTTGGGAATATTAGTGTTTATAAAATGTTGATCATATAACACACATGCTGATTGGCTGTGTAGACGTTTTGAAATAAGGCTATGTAAACACGGTTATGATGACTGTACAGCATTTAGTTGCCTTTATTTTTTAGAAGAATTATAAAACAGCGCTGCCACTTCTTGTTTACATAGCGTGATGCAAACTCACAAGGAAGTTTGGGAGAATTAAAAAGTATTTAATATACAGTCAACTCCCTCTTAATGGACACCTCTATAAGACGGACACCTCTGTGAGACGGACACCTGGCATTGGTCCCTGCACACCGTTTTTCAGTCATTTTACTGTATCTTAACTCTCTATAAGCCGGACACCTCTCTAAGACAGACAGTTGGTGCCGGTCCCGAGGGTGTCCGTCTTAGCGAGAGTCAACTCTCGCCTCCGGCTTAGGTTTACGTAAACTTTTGAATTCTCCCAAACTTTCTTGAGTGTTTGCATCAGGCTATGTGAACACATGCACTATTAGTATTGTAAGTGTTTGTGGGCAAGATGCTACCCTAGGGGAGCAGTGGTCTCTCCTAAAAAACAATTTGCTTTTCCATCGAGCATGCGTGCCTGATGCCACCGCACCTCACAGTGGTTTCTCTCTCAGGAGGCGTAGGAAAAACCATTGCATTACCCCTGGAGCAAATTTTTCCATCCCATTTCAGTATAAATGGGTGTCAAGTCAAGGCAAATTAGTTGGGCAACCTGTTGAAATGCTATACGATAACCAGTGATGGAGTGGTCTGCCATCCATGAGGTATCAAAAGTCACTATGCTCCAGCAACAGACTTGATACTTGACCTTTGTGTTTTCAGATATGGCGACATGGTACCAGAAACGACCCCTGGGAAGATTGTAGGCAGCCTGTGTTCACTCAGCGGTGTGCTTGTGATAGCTTTACCTGTGCCTGTCATTGTGTCTAATTTTAGTCGAATATATTTGCAAAACCAGAGAGCAGATAAACGGAAAGCTCACAAGGTACTGTATATTTTTCTATTCTATGATGCATTTTTAGGTTATTTTTGTTTTGCCCTGATTTGCCAGAGTTTTTGCATGTGGCCTCCAATTCCTTTGGAAACCATTGCCCTGTTTTTTATTCCTGATTTGACCCGTAATTTTTGAGAAAATTCCATGGTACCGTGTGAGCAGAGTCACTTTCGAAAGTGACTCTGCTCACAGGGTAATTCCATGGATACGGGCATGTTCTTTTCCTTAACAACAGTGTCGTGTCTTCGGTAAAACCATTGTAAAAATCAATACAAAAGAAGCAATTATGTCCTTTGTTAACTTAAACAAAGAGATGCAGCGAAGCAGTTCCAATTTATTCATTTCAGTGGGCTGTTTTCGTTTCCAGTCAGTGACTGATAATTTGATCAAGACTTTTCAAGTTTATTTTCTTTTCTTGAATGCAAATTTTTCAGAAATAAAAACAAAACACATTACACACCACCGGATTTTAGCAATCTGTCTGTTCATCCTTTGAAAAAGAAACCGGACTACAGTATTTCAATCTGTAACCTTTTCAGTTGTCATGGAGAATGAACATTTCTTTTGGCAGCTACATGTACCTTTTACATTGGGATCATGATAGCCACTAATATAAGCAGCTGGTCAGTCTTGTTGAATATGGTTATATCAAAATACAACATGGTTTTCTTTTCTCCACTTTCAGAAAGCAAGAGTATCCATTTCAAAGACATTGGCTGGCACAGCTTTGGTGTCTCCGCCTGACAAGGAAAATGTTCCACTGGTAAATGAATTACTCTCCTTTATCCATGCCTCCCCCGTGGAAGGTTTTTTTGGTTTGAACCCCCCACCCCCTTGGAATTTCCAGTTTAGCTTCATAGTTTCCTTTAAAAATTCTGGCTTTTGAGACCCCCCCTCCCCTTGGAAATTCCAATGACCTTCCATGGGGTGGACATGGATTTTTTCTGGAACTGCACATTATTAATTTTGGGTTGTGCAGAGTGCAGTAGTGGTTTGTAGAGTGTGAGCGAAATGTTAAATTGAACTAGTATACCATGGTGGCTCGTGAACCTAAATCATTACACCTATTGATCGACGAGAATCAGTTATATAAGGACGTAGGATTCAAATAAATGCTGAGACCGGGGCATTTATTTAAAACTTGACCTGATAGACACGGCATTTATTTGAACCCGGCGTTTAATCAAGAAAATATGGTATTCTCAACTACTTACATGTATTTGCCTTGACGCACCATCAAATGCTCAACACTATGTACGTGAAGTGGTTGAGAGAGAAGTCAGTAAGATTATATTGTGAAAAGAAGTTCAGGAAGGTGTCGTTGATCTAGTTTTATTAATAATTGTTCATTTTGTTTAGGGTGCTGGCCTGGAGTTGACGCAAATTCCAGTGAGCAGTAAAGAGAGAACTTATCTTGATGAACAGCATACTCACCTGCTGCAGTGCTTGGAAAAGGCTACGGTATGTCATTGTTTGAAATAACAGTCTCTCAATAATTCTGGTATTCATATCAGTGGCGGATCTAGGGGACTGGGGCCCAGGGAACCCAGGCTCCATCCTTGTGGATGAAATTTTTTCTTTCGCCCTCCGTCTTTACGGAAATTTAAGGACCAAATGGATTTTTCAGGCCCCCTCCTTATAAACAGGTCTGAATCTGCCACTTCTTATGACTGCTGGCAATCACTGGCTGTGAAAAAATTTGAAAACCAGACTCGCGCTGAATATTATTCAATGAAAACTGGCCGTAATAACGGGGTGGCCGTATTAATGGGGTTCTCTCAAGAAAATGACTGACTGAGCTTTTGTTCGGTCCAAAATAAAGTGGCCATAATAACGAGGTGGCCGTATTAATTACCAGTAGCTATATTCATATCCACAGTAGTAACATCCACCCCACCCTTCCACAATGGGCTGGCACAAGATCAAATTTATTTAGTGTGTTTGAACTGCCTCCACAGCCAGGTGCCCAGGGTTTGAGACCTGGCCATGGAGTTTAAAATAAAATGCAAGCAGTGACCTGATTAGCTACATGTACAAGTGGGATACCTAATAGGATACAAGTAAAACTCGCTGTCTTTATTTTGCTTAATATTCTGTAGGCACGGCAGTTTGTAGAAATGGAGTACTCATATAAAGGGGAACCTGTGCGGAAAACTCCAAAGCTGTCGAGTCCAATTTGTACACCATCTGGTTCACCAATTTCCTCGTCTGTTTCACTGGCGGCAGTATGTGACAATGCTTGTTACAACCGGCACAGTTACCAAGGGAAATGCATGAAGCGAACAAGATCGTTCTCTGAACCAGCTCATCAGCATGAGAATGCATTTTTACCAGATCACATGGAAATGAATGACGTAAAAAGCAAGCACAAGGCTAACTCTAAGCCGCACAATGATAAACAAGCTAATAACGTCACCACGTCAGCTATTGTGACCCTCCCAGATTTTGAAACTGTGGCAGTTCCAAACAATATTCACGAGGGAACCGCCAATAATCGCAGATATGAAAATTGTAATGACAGGCGAGGATCCCATACTGTCATTTAAAATCATGCTGTTTTAGGAAAAATGAAATTCCAGAGTGGAGACGAGGTGAAAATTTCCAGCAAGTTGTTCCAAAATCAACTTTGTTGTTGATGTAAATGTGAAAGTTAGCTGCAATTTTGGCTATAAACGTACAAAGAGATTCCAAATTATTACAAAATTAATATTAGTTGAAAAATTCTTGATATTTAAAATACAAGTAATTATTTACTAGGAGCTGCAATACTCCGTATTTAAAATGTTTTTCCAGAGTGGTGTTTGAGAGCCACAACATTTCAGATGCAGCTGTCCATCTTTTTCAAATGGAAAATTTTGGTGAACTTTTTACCAAATTCTGAGTCTTATTTAAAATCAGGATGTGCAGTGCACAGTTTGTGTATATGGCGCGTGGTCGTCAAAATATTTATCCAAGAGTTGAATTAGACATATTTTCTACAAAATCAATGAATGGAGAGACTACTCACAATTACAGAGATGGTTACCACGATTGAACAAGCTCACACATGACCTTGACCGTGGAACATGGCGTGACACTGCCATGAAAGGCTGGTCCGAAGAGCTGGTCCAAATTAACAGACTCTCCTCAGTGGCGTGGGGGAGGTGTTAATACATCACTATGGTTTCAAATATGGAGAGTAGAAGAATACAGTAATGTGGATCTCAAAGGTACTCAATATCACTCTGTTAGTGGGTTGGCCCCATTTGGGGATGGAAAAAGAAGATAGAATGCAGGGGTGCACATGACACCGGAGTATCCTGCCATGCAATGGGGAGACTGTGGAAGAATGAACTGGAGATGACTCTAAGAATATTAACCTGTATAGCTGGTAGTTTTTCTCATGCAGTGGCAAACAGGATTGTAGAGGAGACCTTATTCCCTTTGAATCTGGGTCTTGACAAAATGAGAGCCAGCGAGTCATTCCGGTTAGCCTAAATAACACTCCTGGCTATAGCATTCCGGTTAGCCTAAGTTGCTTAGGTACAGTACTGCTCAAAAGTAAGTTACCACCTACGCGCGAGACGCGTCTCGTTTCTCACGAGACACGTCTCGTTTCTCGTGAGAGCCCATCAGCTTGAGGTTAGCCTTTACATTGGGGGGATTTCTGGCTCGCATGGCTTGCTGGCTCGCACTTTGTTCACACTCTTTGAATCTTTGCTACTATTACTGGTATTTTGCTGTTGCACAAGACAAACCATCAGCTGTACAGGCTACAGAAGAGTCAAAATGTGTTGTTATGGATCAAGTAAGGGTAGCCAAAAATACCTTTTACATTTAGCCTACAAGGCAAGTTATTTATTAATATACCTGATGGCCGTAGGTTAAGGCATCTTTGAAGAACATTAATCAACGATTTGAAGCTGTAAAGGATAAGGGTTTTGTTTTCAAGATTTGATGATAACTTATTTGTACAAAATACTTGAAAATTGTAGATTGTTGTATAGTAGTCTCACCGCTAAAGCATCAGGCTTGACATTCATGCAAGGTTCTTGTGCAAGTTCTTGCATAAATACCCGACGGCAGACTACTACCAATCTACTTGTGTGTAGATAGCAGGTAAAGTTTAGTGAGTGAGTTACAGAGACCATCAAGGAAATGCATGTTGTGGTAAGCTAAGGATCGCTTACAATTCATGATAATTATTTATCTGTCAAGGTACCTATAGCAGTTATTTAATTTATCGCATTGCTCAAGACCTAAGGGCAGAGCGTTTTATTTTGTGCTCTTTTCCTGCTTGTTTAGGATATATACAAATAACACAAAAGGTAATGAGTTAATTGTTATATTATCAAGGTTATATATATTTAATTCAGTCTATTTAAGGTACAAAAGTACATATATTCCACTCAGTGTCTTATTACGTTCATGCAGTCATTATTGGATCCAGTATTACTGGAAGCCCTGTCTTATTCAAAAGATGCTTAGTTGCATTTTTTTCAGCTGATTTTGTTACTTATAATGTGTGATTGAGACAGTGAGAAAAAACGAAGAAGAAATACTGCACTTCCTCGATTAAGTGCCCCTCATTAGCCTGAGATAAGGCGCCGAAAAAAATAGCCGAGCGCTGCCTGGGGTGGGAATCACTTCGCTTGCCCCAGTTCACAATCGGCAATTTCTCTCGGAGCCTGAGCTCAGGCTAGCCCCACATCTAATGAGCACCCATTATGACATTTGACAATCATGACATTACAATCATGACAAATAAAAATTCACCCTAAAAAGCATGTTTTTTTCCCAGAAATAAAATTGTGTTATAAAATGACAGCTGGTTTTATCATATCTGGTATTATCATATCAAGTGAAATTTGATGCACAGTGTCATATGCCATGGGCTCTTAATTAGGTAGTGTGGTACTATAGCTACAAAATATGTAGAGGAGCGTGTTTGATTTTCTAGTTTAAGAACATTGGCATGAATTGTCAAAAATAGTTTGACCTTACTGAACAGTTCTATATCTTTTGGCTCCCAGGGTCCAGTCTCTTCCTCCTTTGAGAGAGGATGAGGAACCTGGGAATGAGTGTATCAGCCTATTTAAATGGGTTGCTGCAATCTTTTCGACCAATGAGAGGGCAGAAGAGTGGATAGCCAAGGCAGTGGACAAAAGCTGTAGTTTTCAGTCCTTTTGAATTCAGATATGTTCTTAGAGGAATTGAATACTGCGTTATTTTGTTTTTGAGCCTTAGCTTTCTCTCGTCGCCCTTTGGATTTCAATTTATTGCAATTTCAATTTGTTGCCTGTTTTTCAGCTGATTCTTGTAATGTCTTAAAGACAATCTTGTATGTTTTTATCGAATTGATTATGATTAATGCAGAATAATATTAATGTTCATTGTAAATAAGAATTAGCCTCAATATTTTCTGAGGTTTTATATTTAAAAAAATTAATAATCTAGCAATTTGAATAGTCAGGATTATTATAAGTTGGGTGTTTTTTCATTTGCCCAACTGAGTGAACTCTTTAACTCTCAGTAGAGATCGATTTCTATATTCTCTTCACTGTTTCATGACAGCAGGTCGCGAGAATAAAGGACCTGATTGTTAACCAAATTCTCTTAACCCTTTCACTCCCTAGAGTGCTAAGTTCAAAACTGAGGAAAAAATCTTGAAATTCATTTTGCAAAATTGTCAAAAACAAGTATCACCACTTGAAAGTACTACTTGATAGTCTTTATTTGAATGGTCACACACTAGGATTTCATCCACAGACTCAAAAGTTAGAACCATATTTGACTCTAGGAGTGAAAGGGTTAAGGAAAGTCAGAGAAAATGTATGAACAAGGTAATGAGAATTTTGAAGCTGACTTGTGAGTAAAAGGGAAAGAGCAACTGGTTATCGCAGCATTTCCTAGTAAGAAGCCAGCTCATGGAGTTTGCTTTGTATTTATTTTACAGCGAATGTGCCGTACCATTGTCACTTGCTGGTTTTTAATTATCTTTTTGTCTTTCCAAACTTTTCAGTCAAACAAAGAGGAAAGTGGCAATTTATTTACGCCTCCCAGAGTTACCTGGTTTTAGATTGGTTAAACATTTAAGGAACCAACATAAAGTTGTAAAATATTATTCAAAAACTATCGAGCGACAATGGTAAAACATGTTTTTAATATTTATATACAGTTAGTAGAGAGGTTGTTGCGTGGTTGTTTGACGATTGTTGTAGATCTAGGATTTTACAATGTGAAAGTGTATTTATAAGTTTACCTTTTGCGAGCATTTGCCTCTACAAGTTTTATTTATTCCAGGAACTGAGCAAAACGTACCTTGACAATAAACAAAATTACAATAACATTGTGGTGGTTGTTTGCTTTTACGTACACCAATCACATTAAAAAAGTGATTAGGGATGGACCATTTTTTTTGGGGGGGGGGGGGGGGGGTGGTGGGGGGTTGGGCAATTTTACCGAGCTCGAATTTTTTTTACGTCTTGAGTTTGTGCAATAATTTTTTTTCACCTTTTGCTTGTGAGTGAGTGAACTCGCTTTGCACGATTTTTTCCCCCTCTACTTTTGCTGTGCAGGAATTTTTTTTGGTAATTGCCCAACCCCCCATCCCAAAATAAAATGGTCCATCCCTTATGGCTCGCTATTTGATCCTTCAATACAAACTGGTTTGCATTTATTAGTCCCATATAAAATTATCCCTACTTCGTGCATTGGACAATAAACCAATCTACCTCCCACTTAGGCTCGATTACCAGCCGCTGTTCGGGAAAATGAGCGAGCGGCGGAAATCGAGCCTAAAGGCCCGGATACATATAGTGCAATATTGCGCGCAATGGCTAAATTGCATCGTGTGCACCCCTGAAATTGTTGCGTGCAATATTGCAGGCGAACAACACTTCATCGTGTCTAAAACTAAAACTCCTAGCTCTTCTTCAACATATTTAGCTGTTTTAGGCTTAGCTGGTTTTGCGATATCTTGTTTAATAGGTAAAAGCCAGCAAATGTTGCGCGAATTATTGCAGCGTGTAGCCACACCGAGTGGAAAATGTTGCGTGCAATATTGCACGCAATGTTGCACCGTGTGTCTGGGCCTTAACTCCCACTCTCTGACTCACATAAAGTAACGGGTGATCGTGGGAAATTTTTGAAAATAACTCCTCATAGGTACCAGAATCTCGTTTTGCGGGTGTGGCTCAAATTCATTTTCACCCCTAAGAGGTACCAATTCTACATGTAGCTCCTGATATATTTTCTTCGGTTTCAGTACCCGAAAAAGGTACCAGGATAACTCTAACGGCGTTCATTTTAGATTTTACTGAACACCCTATTAAACTGGTACTAAACCACAACATTTCATCCCTAAAAGGTACGGCAATCACTCCGTCACTTTTATATCGGAGCCCCCCCCCCCCCCCCCCCCCCCCCCCTCCCCTCCCTCTTTCGGGAGCTTTGTACGACAAAGCTATTAAAGGGGACTACTTTGTAAAAGCTTGCAAGGGTTTACCAGACTGCTGTTAATTAGAGAGGAACGTTGTAAAGAATGCGAACAGGGCATCCTTTATTTTTTGCGTCAAGGTCGTGGAAAAATTAATGAGGTTTTGAGCATCCGGACAAAAGGAGGCTTTACAGTGAGCTTATAAAAGAACAAAGAATCAAGGATGACATAACTGCTTCATTTGAATTGTAAATTTTATTGTGCGAGAAAAACGAGTTTTTGAATTATTTTATTGGCGCATGAAAATTCGCGTTGCATATCATGTGAACTCAAGCGTTAACGACTACTTGGGGACGGGGGGTAGGGCAGCATTTTGTAGATGCTAGCTTCGTCATTTTTCCTTTCATAAATATCGTTATTCTACTCAAACTGAAATCAAGTACAACTTTTGACACAAAAATTGATATATATCAGTGTACCTTTTGTTTTCAACGGGATTTTGTTTGCCATTTTATTTTTATTATTTCTCCCTCCACTAGGGGGTGTAGTGGGGCAAAATGTGTTTTGAATTATGTGACGTAAGAGCGTGCGTGCTCTGTATTGTGCACAAGTCGGTTGTACTTTGATTTTCGTCACACTTTGCTGTGAGAAATTCCTGGCGCACAGATCTCGCCGATTGTCGAGCCAATATATCCGAATTTTTGTCGACGAACTTAAAAAGAAATCGCAGTTCATCTTCGTCCAGTCAGAATTGAACCGATTGTCTTCCGCGGGAAACAACAAGACACAAGTAGTCGATTTCTCGCAAAGTAAACATCGCGGATTGTGTCAAAGGAATTTTTAAAATCGCTTCATTTTGCTTCCATTGAAAAGACTGTGTTCGAAGGAGTGGACTTTAAACTCGACAGTGGAACTGGCTCAAGTCAAAATTTCCTGATTCGAGGCTGAAGAACCTTCAGACTTCATCATGAATTTTGAACAGCGCTTGTTCATTTCTCTGTTGGCTGTCGCCTATGTTGTTTATTTCACTCTGCCCGTTTCAGCAGCCGAGGAAGTCAATTGTACGAGTTTCACCAAATCTTGCAGCGATTGCACTGGGAATACGGCCTGCTACTGGTGTTCTTCGACTGAAAAATGTGGCAGTTACCCTGGTTGGACGAAAATTGTTCCTCGAGATTGCCCCAGCAAGAAATGGTATTACGGCCAATGCCGAATAGCGGGGAACGTGCTAATCATCTTGATACCTTCCGTGGTCGGTGTCTTCTTGTTGTTTCTGGGCTGTTGTATCTACTGCTGTTGCTGTCGTCGATGTAACAAGTGCAAGAAGAAACGAATGGATAAAGAAGACACAAAGTTAAAGCGAAAGCGAGAAGAAATGCAGGCCATCCATGCTCAAAAACGCAGCGACAGGGATGTCAAACGAGATGAAATTCGTCAGAAGTATGGTCTTCGGCCTGGATCGGGTTATCAACGAATTGAAGACAACCCCTGAATTTAATAACTCTCAAGACCTTTCTGATGATGAATTTAGTCATATTAACTAACATGTATTCTAACAATTAGTAGTCTGTCTTGTCTAGTTTCTAGAAAAAGCTTTAATATAAGCTTAAGCTTTAAAGAGGAATCCTAATTAACTTAAAATGGGTTTATTTTTCGCAGTCAATTTCATGTGAATTATATTAGCTTACATGTAAACAGTACAGCGTATATTTTGAAAGCTTAGTATGTTATATACGATCTCTTCAGTGTGTTATATTTTTGAAATTCAAATGTGCAGAATTGTTCAAAAGTTCCTGTTTCTGGGTGAATGGTTTCAATTTTTCCTGTTCAGTACTTTATTACGTCAAATTTGTTTTGTTATTCAAATTTGCCAACCATTTTAACAAAATAACTCTTTGTTTAAACAGCCAATACTTCGTGTGCCTTTGTATTTCACTTTTGATTTAATGTGATCTAAACTTGTGATCTCTTTGGGATTGCAAAACAGTAAATTACAAATAATGTATTTTTTATATTGGAAGATATTTTATTTCTCATAAGCATCATAAAACATGTCAATATATAAAAGCCAAAACCTAAGGAGTGCATTTTTAGCTGTCTATAATATTTATTTCTCTTTATAAGATAAATGAGCTTTGTAGTCAGGACTAAATTAATAATAACTCTCTAGTTTTCAAGTAAAAATATGGGAATTCATCAATTATTCCTCTGTGTGTATTTTTTGGTAAGATGAGAAATGACCATTATGTATATTTATGTGGCCAGCAATTTATTGTGATGTCTGTGTGGGTGCTGGTGCTAGATGAGCATTTTGGTCAGGATGATTTTTTTAAAACAAGTGAAATAAAATAACAGTGGATTCACAACTGGTTATCACCTTTTATTTGAAGTTCATTAACAACAACAACAACTTTAGTTCTGTGAGAGCAGCTTCCTATGTCATGAGCTAAGTATTATGTTCAGTCAAACCCCTATTAAGCGGCCACTCTCGGGGAAATGGCAAGTGATTGCTTAATAGGGGTTGGCCGCTTAATAGGTGGCCGTTTGTGCAAAACAAACTGGATGAATGAAAAAAAAGAAGAAGAAAAATTACTCCGAAAGCAATCGCAAATATGTCATGTTGCTTGGCAACTCTGGGGCAAACACCACCAGTCTCAGTCCCGTCTCAGAAGCGAGATTTCACCATCAAGTGATCAACTTGTACTTGTTCCCGGACTAATATCTGATCGATATAAACGAAGGGAGTAGATACTGTTAGCACCCTTACCCTGGACATAACCCTTAACCTTTTCCAGCCCTGCTTCCGTTTCTTCATATCGTTTTCTTTCCCTCATTTTTCTTTGGGAAAAGGACGCCTGATCACAGGTTAACAAAAAGGTTGCAAATTATAATGCATCACGCATACAGCTTAAAACAAAGAAGCTGTTCATGAAACAGTCGAGAATCAAGCTGAAAGAGCTGAGCTGACATATGATAAAACTGAAATTTGAACCACATGTAAGTCAAACAAAGAAGACAAATGTCCATTTTGAATTTTCTCAGAGACAAAGTTTTCAATAGCAAATTTTCTTAAATATTGATAAAAATATTAATTGAGTGCAGGAGCCATAATAGTTTTCTGAGAAGCTATTATTTTTCTCTGAATGTTGCATTTACTTTCCTTCTTTCCCGCATATTTCTTCCGTTTCAGCCCCGTTTCAGTTATTTACCTTACAATGTAATTGTATCACGTGACTCGGTTAAGATGGCGGCTGGCACAAGCGCTGGAGGAAGTAAAGACAAGTTACCGAGCTACAGGACCAAAATACACCGTACAACTTGTCCAATTTACACTGTTTCCTTGATATATTCTTCAGTATGGCCTGGACGATAATATTTTAACGCAATATCAGGAGAAAAAGTGATGCATGGACGAGTTGGGGGCTCGGGTGGCGTGAAACCGCCTGACGGAATCGGCGCTATTCGAGCTGTCAACTTTATTTCTTTGAGTCTGAATGTTTACACGATTCTGTGGCTGTTTGTGGTCAGTGTTCAAGCATCTTCTCAAGGTGAGATATTTTGGAATTGTTTTGTTATTCAGAAGTATTGACTGGGTAAAAGTCAGGTTTCCGTCACTGTGTTTTGATTCAACACGAAACAACTAAAACAGCTGAGTTTATAATTTGTTCCTGGATCAAATATTCAAGGGTGTACAAACTGCAGGTTTTTATTATTTTTATTTATATTTTCATGTAGCTTAACTGTAGCGGCTGAAATCTATAGTGGAAATTTCAATCTACTGTTGAAAACTTGCTCGAGTTATAAAAACCAAAGGCGCGTCTTTGGTTAAAATTCATTCTATTGCAAGCCGGATGTAAACTAAATACTTTGGTTGCTCGATTAAGATGGCAGAAAGTCAATTATATTTGAGTATTATACCAGCTAACGAGTCACCACAATTATACAAAGCCTATAAACGGATATAAAATAAGGACGGCAGTGAGTCGCCTTTTTGTTGAAAAACAAAAACAGACATTTGATCAAGTAGTAATTTCGTCTAACTGTAGCTGATAAATTATCTAAAGTGTGAAGAAAGAGTTTTATTATTTTGTGGTTGAGTGGGACAGAGATCAACCCGCGGTGTTTGATTTTCTTATTTACTTTTTCATGCAGTGAATTGATATTAATATTAAAATTACTTGTCATGGAACATAATTGGTACCGATCTGCATCTGTGTTACAAAGAAGCCCAAATTGCTAATTTTTCAACAAATATGTGAAATATAAAAAATAAATAAGTAGATATTTCATGGACCTGGACTACAGAACTTTATTTTCTTATCTCAAGTGCCGTGTTACAATTTTAATGTAAAGCTGTTTAGAGATGTTGTGGTAAAATAGCTTATTCAATTTTACTTCAGACAGGTGCCTTCCAGACCAGCTTTTGAAAAAATGTGATTATTCAAGTTTCATGTTTTATATACACCAGGGCCCAGTTGTTCAAAAGATGGATAACGCTATCGACCGGATAAATCACTATCCAATGGATAGTGTAGTTTGTTTTGTTAACACTTATCCAGTGGATAGCGATTTATCCGGTGGATACCGTTATCCACCTTTGAACAACTGGGGGCTGATGCATAAATGGCTGCCAAGCAATTTTTTGTTTTGTTGTGTTTTCAAAGAAATTCATGATATCACATTACAAAGCGTTGCAAAATATATTATGTTGGGAAGTTTGAGCATTTTTGGTTTAACGGCTGCAAAGTTATTGCTCATTCAAATTTAAGACATTTGTATGGGAAAATACAACCTGTCCTATTATTAACTAGCCTCACTTTCATATTTTTCCTCGCGAAGCCTCGCGTAGCGGGGTTTATAATTCTGTCCCCCAAGAGCTCACGCGAGAGCAATTCTCGTGTGGCCTTTACGGTCATATTTATTTATTTAATTGTTTGTTTGTGGAGTTGGGGGATGGCATGACGTCACACAGCGCGCTCGTGGCCTAATGGCTTAAGGTGCTAACTTTTAAATCTGATCTTCGGGATTGAGGGCGTGAGTTCAAATCCTAAATGGTCCTTCTTTTTTTTTTTTTTCCGGTTCGAATCCAGGCCGTTCTTTTTTTTAACCCCCTTTTCTTTGCTTAATAACATTGACTTCGACGTAATCTTTGTACACGTAAATGTAGAAACAGGAACGGCTGCTGAAGAATAACAATTTTTACTCCAAGTTTGTTTATCGAACAAATTTATATACGGGTCATTTGTGAAAAAAACCTGGCTTTATTAAATCCATTATCAACAACAGGAAAAGGAAAGACGACTCAGGAATTTCTCAAAGTACGATCAACATATGGCTTAGTTTTCATTGTAGACGCGAAGACTTGTGTCTGAAAATAATTCGCCGATCCGATATTGCGAAGAAGATTTTACCTACAAAAGCGAGGTGGTTTCAGATCATTCGGACGGAAAAGTGGGGCAAACAGTACAAGAGCGCTACAATTTATTACAGATATCGGGAGATGAGCGAACTCCAATCGAAACCAAAATCTGGTGGCATAGCAAAAACACGGCGTTCGTCCGGCGATTCTTAGAAACCTTGCAGATCAAATCGCAGGCGTGCCCGTTACTAGGCAACAAAAGCTTCGCGAGGACCTGCGAGTCACGTATTACTAGTTGATGTATATATAGATGTTATTGAACTAGCGTGAGGTCCGTATTGGGAAAATATTGGTCGAGTTCTTTTTTTGCAAGTTTATGGACCGAGCCGAAGGCAAGGTCCATAACTTGCAAAAAATAACTCGACCAATATTTCCCAATATGGACCGAACAAGCTAGTTCAATAAAGTTTTTATTATAATGGCTTTTAAAAAATTTGCTGAGAAATTAATGGAACCATTCTCGGCTATCATGCGCACGCCAAAGCTAAGCATATTCTTGCATTTTTCAGGCCACGTTGCAAAAAGTTTAACCAAAATTGTCCGCTAGACATGAGGAAAAATGTTTCTACTTAATAGAAAACAGTTTTATTTTGTTCAATGTTTCATAAAAGGAATTTGGCGAAATGAGTTTGTGAGCGGTCCATCTTAGCGGTCTGTATTGCAAAATTCGGACCGCTCAGGGAACCAATCAGAATGCTCCTTTTCATCGTGGACCAGTTTGCCATATAATAATAAATGTTTAATATTGAATGAGTGGGATGGTCAGACAGGAAAATAATCGGCTTGGGGTCATGGCATATACTGACCAAGTGCATGGCACTGACCTAACTCACTTAATATTTATTTGGTAGTTTATCATGAAAAAGTTGTGAAAATCTCTTGGCAATGTTCTCAATTGGATGCGATAAATGAATGATTGCTGTTATTGTGCAGGGCCAGATGGCTTTTATCTTGACTGGCTGACGTTCATCTATCCAAATCTAGATATGTCTACTCAGCTCCTGTGTATATGTTTTATATAGGATTGGGCCAGCTAGTGGTGTAGCCTCCTATGCAGACTTTCTTTGGGCTCGTCACGCAATCTTTCACGAGCCCAAAGAAAGTCTGCGTAGGAGGCTACTAGTGGTGCAGTGTACAGTATATTCAGTGTATTATTATGCTACATAGCATTTTAGAGTGCGAATACGCACCAAAACAAGTGCAAATATGAGACCATATTTACCTTGTCTTAGTCCCCCTGACCGCGTGCTACGGAAAACACTGTCGAAAGCCTATATTTTAGGAAAGAATTATGTTGTATAATAAACAATTTATTCAGCGGAAATTTGTGTAATATGGCTCGGGAAACAAAATTCACTGTTTCCCTCGGGACCAGTCATGAAGTGTTTATTATTAATCCTAATGTTTTGCTTCCTTTTTCAGCTGTAACCGTTTTTGAGGGTGGTAATATTACCCTGAACTGCACTTTAAGTGGTCCTAACATAAGTTGGACAGGAATTAGAGGAGAATATATTCAGACTGGTTCCAGGATTTTGTCAAAGCAACGTATCACCCGAAATGAGAGTGGAAGTTACAAGTGTCAAAACTCCAATAGAACAGAACTGCTTTTTAATCTGACTGTTGAGTGTAAGTACTGTTCCTTTAAAATTAATCAACACCTAATTTCTCCATACATTACCAAAGAGATTTGTAAAGAAAATAAAGAAAAACATAAACAGGGCGATATTGTTTTGATGAAACACTCTCAGTTTTCAAAATTGTCTGTTTTCCCCAACAAGTTAATAGCGACCTTTAGATCGGAGTACGAGTACACGATTGACTACGAGTACGACTTTCAAATTTCAAATCAGCCACGTTCCCAGAGCCCTCGCTCCTCCCTATTGCTGACCAGTAGAGAAGGAGGCTCTAGGAACAAGATTGGTGTTAGATGTGTTAATGAAAACCCTTCGCACTAGGTTTGGAAAGTTGTACTCGTACTCAATCTCGTACTCGTACTCCGATCTAAAGGTCGCTAATATTGCTTCTGGGTGGAGATAGACACTAAGAGAGTTGCGAAGTGTCCGAGAACACTGCACACAACTGCGGCCTGTTGTTAGACACTCCAATAGGCATATCAATTTTTGTAGAGGTCTATGCTACTACTGCTACTCAGCGTGAACAAGCCAAATGGCCACAAGGGTCAAATCTAGCTTTTCATTATGCTGCATCTCTCACATATTACAGTCGAACTTCCACTAACGGCCACCTCTCTATAACGGCCACCTCTCTACAACGGCCAGGATTTTTCGTCCTGACCGTGCGCCTATCCATTCACTGTGCTCTTATTGAAACCTCTCTACAACGGCCAGATAATTCTGCACCAGGACCCGTGGCCGTTGTAGAGAGGTTCAACTGTATTCGATTCCGACCTGTAATATCTCACATACAATGTAACTCATCTCTTTGAAACACAGATGGTGCTGAAGGAACTATTAAGAGTAACGTCACAAAGTTCCACCTTGGTGAAGTGATTAAGATTTCTTGTGAGGTTGATGGTGTACCAGCAGTCTCTGAAGTAGCTTGGTTTTTTAATAATACTTTTATATGCTGCGTGCCAGGTGAGGGATCAAGTTATTGAATATTTATTTACATTTTTATTATCATTGTTGTTGTTCTTATTGTCTTGCGGGAGTTGTATGAACATTATACAACTTTATTCATTTTCGGTACAATATTTGATGATTAGTAAAAAATCTACTAGGTATACTAATGCAAATGAGACAATCTGATCAATTGGCTGAGCTACTCGTATACTATCAGCCATTAGTGTGCAGTGGCTGGAGGCTGTCACAAAATTGCGGTTTCTTTTCGTTTCTATGAAGTTTCGGTGGATGATTTAGAGTTGATACTATACAATAATAATTATTGTAAAGTTATGATTTTTACTAAAACAATAATTAGATTATTCGCTCTCAATTTTTATGATGTGATAGTTGATTCGGCCTACGACCTCATCAACTATATCACATCATAGAAATCTCGAGCTCATAATCTAATAATGTTAAATATGAACAGTAGACATTGTTTAATATAAGCATTTAGCTTTGGCAAGAAGTAAATTGTGTAAAGAAAGGATGGTGAATTATAAGCTTGGTAGAAACACGATGAGAAAGATATTAAGTCAACAACACAAGCTACTCGGAAAAAGGATTCCAAGTTAATGTCCCAACAGGAGTTGAACCTGCGACCTTCCACACACCAGTTGGACGTTCTACCACTGAGCTACAGGCCTAGGAGACCTTTGGGAGCTAAGGCCATTATAACTAAGTTCAAATGCGACAAACTTCCCAGACATACTGCTAAGGATTATGTCACTGACTGAATGATATCTTTCTAAAGTAATTTACTAAATGTTGCTGTAAGATGATTGCAATTTATTTGCCAGTCTGGGTCCGTTAGTACATGTAGCCTTTAGCTTTGTGTTTATATTTATTGTCCAGGAAATAGTTCACAGCTGACGTATAAAAATGCCAGCTGTGATGATGAAGGCAAATATATTTGCCGTCCTAAGAATAACGTATCCAATTCACGGAACGGAACTACAATGGTCCAGGTCGAGGGTAAGTCATTCTAAAAAGAAAATTGAGAGAGGAAACTCACACTGGCAGCTGTAGCTAGTGTCCTCTATGTCAGATTGAATTTGAATCTAGAAATGCTGTTCTAAATAAAGCACAGCCTAACCTTTAACTCATAAAACTCCAAGAGTGAACAAAATGAACATGAACAAAATGCAAATGAGGGGGTAACCATGGCAACCTCACATTGGTCAACCCCCTTGGCACCTGCAGGGCTGTCATTAAGGGCTGTAACCCGTAACACCTGTTATGGCTGAGTATGCTTGATGGGACCTTGATGTTACGGGTGAACTTGCCTGTTGTTGGTATAATTCACTTACAAAGCAACACGTTTGTTACGGGTGTGAAGATCAAAGCAACAAGTGACTCAAAACTTAATGAAAGCCCTGACCTGTCACACTGATGTCTCAGTGGAGAATAAAAAGAAAAGGACTTACCAGATCCCAAAATACTGACTAAGGACCAAGAGGTAGGTGGGCAGGGGCAAACAGAAAGCAAAATACCAACTGTGGCAAATCGTGCAAGCAAGTCACGAGGGCAACTCTTCTCGGAAACAACTCAGAATGCGCATGCATTAATAGATCACCCACTGGTCAATAGAAGATCTCCCAGTTAACTATGATTATTGATAATCTCATTACAGTGAAGATGATGCTACCATTGCCACTCGACAAAGTTTTTGATTAATTTTTGACATCTTTTTGACAACTTTGATGCGTTCCATATCAGTGGCGCCACATTTGAACTAGACTAGAAACTAAAACCATTCAAATTTCACAACTCCGCCTCCAACACTTCTTGGATTTTGATTGGTCAAGTCAAACGGAACCCATCCGAAAGTTGTCAAAAAGTTGTCAAAAAGATGTCAAAAATTAATCAAAAACTTTGTCGAGTGGCAACGGTAGCATCATCTTCACTGTAATCACTTGCTAGTATAGTTTTTTTAAAGTAAAAGTGGGAAAAATAATGAAACAATGTTCAAATTACAGGTTGCCCATTGCCTGTTCCATCAGTTAGCAGTACTACACACGTATATGTACCTAGTGTGACTGCTTCTACTTCTCCTACTTCTTCTAAATCATTTGTATTGCCCTTTCTGCTTACTGGTTTCATTGTAATTCTACTTGTTGCTGCTGCAGTTGGAGGCTATCTTTATCTCAGGTGAAGTACATTACCACTGATTTCAATGCTACGCGACCTTCGAAATCAAAATTCACTTGGCAATAGACTTCTGTCAATCATGCATACCTTATATGGCTTTTCTCCTGCCGTGCGACAAAATCATGCACACACGATTGTAATGTACTGAAAGGCCACTGCTTTCTACTTTTACACTTCGCTACCGCCATTTGCAAAGGAAATAACTTTTCTGGATCTGTTGTCGACGTCTAAAAACAGAGAAACATCTGAAAACAGCACTGACTACGATTGCATTACACTACACACATTTGCATAATAACGTCTAGACATGTCTAGTCATATCGTTCCGCATGATTGACGGAAGTGTATTGCCAACTTCATAGTCAGAGGTTTGACTTCGAAGGTCGCGTAGCAATGAAATCAGTGGTAATATAAATAAACTAGTAATACATGACTCGCATGGGTCCTCGTGAAGCTGGGATGGGGATTAATTATTGTTGGGTGTGAGGGTGATAACCAGGATTTAGGGATCGACTGGAGTTCGCTAGTCTCTCGACATCTGCCCTTTCCTGTTGACAGTCTTGTTTTTGATGAATGAGTGACTTTCAGTGGGATGAGTAATTAATTAATAAAATAAGATATTAGATATTGAACAATGGTGCTTTAATATTACAGCGAAGAGCACCCCCCCACCATTGCCACTTGACAAAGTTTTTGATTAATTTTTGACAACTTTCTGAGCGGAGATGTCAATTGTCAGAACACGAATGTGGAGCTTGACAACTCAGTCTCTCATAGTTCTTGTATTTTGATTGGCCAGTTGAAACAAAATTTGTCAAAAAGATGTCAAAAAGTTGTGAAAAATTAATCAAAAACTGCTGGGGGGGGCAACCTGCAATGGACTAGCATCACATCCAGGGGAGTGGCAATACTCTTAGTCACTTCATACTACTGAAACCGGATAAGCTCCGGTAGTTGTGGGTCACTAGACTTTACCTTACCATACACTTACCATACACTGTTATTATTTTGATCTTTGGACTGCAATGGTTCAAATTTACAAGCCTGATCTTGTTTAATTAGCTGACATTTCTTTTTAGACGAAGGAGACACTGCTGTTGCTGCTCTATGTACTGTAATGGATTCTTTAGTGTCCAGAATGAACCAAGTCCTCCCTCACCATCCAAGCGAAGGCCAAGTCTTATCCAGTATTCAAGTAAGATTTTAATTTGGAAATATTGTCCACATTTACCACACGGCGACTGATCAAAGCAGGGACAGCCAATGATGTCTTAGTCTGAATCAATGGCCATATTTGTAAATTAATCTAGCCCACATGCACCCATATTGGAAAATGAAACTTTACAAAATGTAAGAACTACATGTATGTGTATCAATAATTTGAAAACATTTTTCACTTTCTACCTCCGGTAAATAACCATTTTTATGGTCAAAACTAGATACCATTTGTTCCACAATCAGTTCAAGATGGGAGTGACAAATTCATCAAACCAAATCTCAGGTCTTTACAGGGATGTGTAACCTTTAGCAACTGTTGTAAAAGTGTTCTGACATTCAGGCTTTGTACTTATATATTTAATAGAAAATATTTTTGGCTTAAAGTAATATCTTTGCTATTTGACATGCATGTTGCTACTTCACTATTTGAATAATTATACCAAATGAATATTGTCTAGGATTTTGTCAAACTAAAAACTGTTTTTAAAGTTTTTGCATTCATTACTGGTTTGAATAATTCAGATTGGGATGTGCACGAAGGGTGGATATACACGGTACACATCTGTGTTTTTTCACCATCTTGAGAGTAACTACAATAATTGGGATTGTAATATTGTGATAAACTTCAATTCTATTTCAAAAAGAAACATGGCTGCTTGTACCACTTTAGTATTAAATTTTTCTTGTGATGTGAAAAAGTTGATCATATGGCACAGACAAACTCGCCACATGCTGCATAATTAAGCAGCCAAATTTGTATTTGAAATAAACTTTTGGTGTCACAATAATATTGAGTTCTTTTTAACTGAGATGGAGAAAATATTTTAAGTGTCAGTCTAGTGCAGATGGTTGGACGTAAATGGTATATTATGGATAAACATAATTATGTCCAGCTTATTATTAGGTGAACTGCCTTTTGTGTTCAAAATATTAATGATTAATGAACCTTCACACCACACAAAGATTTAAATAAATATATTTTTGGGCAATGGTTGGAATTTAATTCACATTTTATTCATTCATTGGGGGTGAAGTTACCTAATGTATTGCTTTGTTGCAGAATTCAAGCATGGACCAATTCAAGTGGATAGCTTTGCAGCTTACGTTAAATCCATGCATACCGATGGTGACTACAGATTCAACCAGGAATTTGAAGTAAAGTCAATAATAATAAATGTTTATTATTATAATTTTCATGTTCATGTTTGTATATTGTAACTTTCGAAATATCACTGTGATTTCCTACCAAATCAACTCTGAAGTTTAATAGATGAACAAGGTGATTATTTTCTAAAAAAATCTTTTGTGCTGTGTCGGTGGGCAAGTGAAACACTTACAGTGTAGTTGATTATCAACTTGAAGTTGATAAAGCTAAATTAACCGCCGTAGTGAGTTTTGAAAGCTGATGTTTCGAACGTTAGCTTTTCGTTGGAGCAAAGTGAACTCTGAAGTTTTTTGAAGTTTGTCTGAAGTTGTTTGTTCCATCAAGTGCTGTATTTTGTATCCGCATTTCAATTATGCCAATTATTATTGCCTCAAGTGTTACTTGTAAGTCTGTGATATAATGATAATTTTTATTATTTTTTATTTTTTTAAATTTTTTTTTGTGATATAATATAATGTGTCATTATTTGTTTTTATTTACATCACACAGGCATTAAAAAGTGTTCATGTTAAAAGCAAGGCATGGATACACAGTGAAAAAGCTGAAAACCAATCCAAAAATAGATATGGAAATGTTGTAGCTTGTAAGTGTTTATTTACTTTATGCTTTCTGTAGTAATCAGAGACAGGTCAGATCAGGGGGGGCAGGCAGCGCCCTTTGATCTTGCCGCTTTTCCGCAATACATGATCGCACAAGTAAAGAAATCTGTCAATCATTCGAGAAACGTACCTCTACGGGAGTTTGCTGTGGAATTTTCATCCATGGTGTCCCACAATGACCAAAGTTCAGTTAAACAGCGACCGAATCGTTCCCATAGATGTTTGGACGTGGAATCGCCAAAATATTTCTGAACGAACACAAACGCACGTCATGTCAGCCATCGTCCGCCATGTTTATTTTAAACAAACCAGTACTTAGTCTCGCTCGGCCAAATTTCTAAAATGTGCAATCATATATACTAGGTCCCAGGCCTCGCTGCTAGCCCCCCCTGGGTCAGATGGTAGACCCAGAGGTTGAGAGTTCAAGCATGGCCATTGTCCTTGGGTGTGTGGGAGTCACGTTGGGTAATGGTTAGTGCATTGGACTCAGGATCGAGCGGTCCGGGTTCAAACACTGACCGGGGTCACTGTGTTGTGTTCTTGGGCAAGGCATTTAACTCTCACAGTGTCTTTTTCCACCCAGGAGTATAAATGGATACCGCTGATAAAATGTTGTGGGGGAAGGGGGTTAGCTGGAGTTGGACTAGCATCCCATGCTGGGGAGTAGTAATACGGTCTCATAGTGCTACATAAACTGGGATAAGCTCTGGCAACGTGGCCAGTTTGGCCCAAGTAAAACGTTACCTTTTTTTTACCATGATCGTCCTTGTGTAGTGCTCTTGGACATAATACTTTTACTCTCATAGTGCACCCAAATTGTTGCGGGAGTGGGAGTAACCTGTAATGTACTACAAAGTAACATACTCTGTCACAATAATAAAATTATTGTTGGAATACTTTCCCCCTCTCTCCTTCAAGGCTGGTTTACACGTATGACACATTGAAGCATAAGCGCAAGCAATATACATGTATGCAGACACAGTAATGTGCTGATCATTTAATAGCAGCATTTGTCCTACCAAAAGGCACTAGTAAATATTTTTGTTGTCAATCTCTTTAGATGATCATTCAAGAGTGATTCTGTCTCCAACGGAAAATGAACCAGATTCTCATTATATTAACGCAAACTATGTTGATGTAAGTATTAGCCCTTCAATTGCCATGGTTTCTTAGCATCTTGGTTCGACCATGGACCGTGCATGTCTTGTGGATTATTATCTGTGAATTGAACGGAAAAGGGCTCTGCCCATCATGGTGTATTTGAATGGATAATGGCAGCCCTGTCACATTTTGCAATGTATTGTCTTCCCATCCAGCCAGTATTCCTACACCAAGCTGACCAGAGCTAAAGACATTCTTACTATGTAATAATTATTATGCAGATTTTACCATCAGAAAGTTAATCAATGTAATTTTTAATTTGGTTTCCAGAGCTTCAAGAAAGTGAATGCTTATATAGCCACCCAAGGTAAGGTTAACAGTCTTGCTTATGCTCAATGACTTTCAGTTTTTCATGGTAAATCTCCCGATGAATTTTATACAAGTGTTGAATTTTAATGATATACAACCGCATACAGTGACCGAGTGTTTTGCTATTGGGATACTATTTCCCTACAATCATTGCTTGTGACAGAAATTTTAATGTTGAGTGTTAGAAACTTTTTATTGGCTGGTGTTACTTTTTGGTTGACAGTTTGATTCATGACTGTACACAATGGGTGAATTTGCACTGTCTTGTGCCTTGATAAATTAACTTTGGTCTTTCAATGAGAAGTCCTTGAAAGAAAATGTATAATTGAGATAACAAATTCTAGATGCCGATCACTCTTGGGAAATAAATAATTTGTTTCAAAATGTAAGTTTTTATAAAATTTGTTTAAAGTTGTGACATGTATGACTTATTACCTTTGTGGTGGTTGGTCTTTTAAAGGACCCATGGCTAACACTATAAACGATTTTTGGAGGATGGTCTGGGAACAGAACTGTAGAGTCGTTGTTATGATCACAAACATCATAGAAAAAGGAAGGGTAAGTCATCAGTGACATTTGAATGGTTTTAGACTGGATACTAGTTAGCATCAAGGGAGCTATGTCACGATATTTTAAGTCATTTTTGCGAAGTGCAAAATCACCTTCAAATTGAAGAAAGCCTCAAAATAATAGTTTACTAAGGTAGATAAACACCAAAGAGGTGATAATAAACCAAACAGGAACAAGGATGGTTGAGGATGGAGAAGATTAAGACGGATTGCGAATGGCGAACTTGAAAAATTGGCCAATTTTTTCAAGATGCGCCATCCGTGGTGTAGCTCCTTTAACTACAGACTGAGGAAGCTGACAAGGGTTTTCCAGCACCACTGCTAGTTTCACCACAAGGGTACCTTGTTGAGTTAGTGGTACAGTAAAAACCCGCATACTGTGGATTAAGAACCTGCATACTAAAATTTGGCAAATAAAAACCCAAATATATGAGAACCACTTCAGCCTGACAAATGAAGGAGGTTATTATTTGGAAAAAACCCCTCATAAAACACAGGCTTAGATCAACTTGTGCTTTGGAGGTCCATAATTATTATAATAAATCAAAATGTACAGTATACATCTGATTGCCTATCTATCTATGTCAGTTGTATTTTGAATTATTTCTTTACATTCCTTTCAGCATAAGTGTGCAATGTATTGGCCGTCTAGACAGGCCAAGAGTGAAGTGCATGGCCCTCTAAGAATAACATACTTAGACGAGGAGGCTTTAGCTCATTACACTGTGCGCAGATTTGAAGTAAAACCAGTGGAGCACAGCAGTCATTACAGTCAGGTAACTCTACCTCATGTTTTTTTATCAAGATATATTTTATGCTGTTTATTTGCTGTCCAGTCCAATCTCAAAATGGATCTTGATGCCCACTTGTAGCGTCCAGGTGTCTCGACGTAGAACCATAAATGAATTTGCTATCAAACTTTGAAACTCCTTCTAACTTGAATGACTACCTCTTATAAGTGTCAATCTCTCTCAAGCAAACAAATCTCTCTCGTGCATCCAAATTACTTCAAGTGACTACACCATACTGATAGGCTAGGGACCACAGAACAATTCCTTATGGATCAGGTGTCTGTATTACCTGATTCAATTTTGAAGCAAATGTATGCAGGGACCAATAACACCTTCAGTAATGACAACATGTCCAGGTTGACGATGTGTCTATTGCACCTCATGTATGTGACCAGCTTGACAGAAAGGTGTTCGCCTATGGAAGGTTTAGCTATCATAGTAATGTAATTTTTATAGTATTTTGTATTGTAATGTAATGTAATTTTTATAGTATTTTGTGATATTTAAGTTTAGGTGTCCCCGATTAGTGGGCCTTTTGGCACGCTAGAAGACTTCGACACATTAATAAAGTTGTTATTATTATTATTATTATGATAATTACAATAATCAGGCGTGAATCCAGACTGGTTTCCACTGTTTTTTGGAAATCGGTCAGATTTTCTGTATGACTCAAATTTGTGGGGAAATGGCATTTTAGAGAGTGAAGGTCTAAAAAATTTCTGGGAGATCTCCCTAGAAGTTAGGGAGCATTTGGTCAAGTTTTTTCCTGGATCTGCACCTGAAATCATTGTGTCCTATACCGCAAGGAGTATTTATTAACTGGCTGCCTGGCATTTTTAACTTCAAGGTTATTTCGGGTAGCCAGTACCCCTATTATTTTTTCCTGTTCAATTGTTGTAAATACTTTTAGTAACCTGTGGGGTAAAATAAAGTTTGTTGTTGTTGTTGTTATTGTAACAGGAGGCTTTTTGTTAATACCATTAAAAATTGAACATGTCTAATCCTGGCAGTATGCGGGATGTTTGTCACACTTGAACCTAGTTATATGGCCTTAGCTCCCACGAGTCTCCTGTAGCTCAGTGGTAGAGCGTCCGACCGGTGTGCGGAAGGTCATAGTTTTGACTCCTGTTGGGAGAACTTGGAATTTTTCCGAGTATCTTGTGTCACTGACAGAATAATATCTTTCTCATGTCTTATATAGTTCATGCAAATCATGATTTAAAAAGGAAATAACTCTCTGAATGATAAATGTAATGTAATATTAATTAATTAACTCTGTTTGCTGTTGTTTGTTTCTGCATGAAAGTATAAATATTCGTCTAGGATCATGGTAACTTCCATTGGAATAAACGGCTGGGTAAGGCGAGTTGGCAACGGAACTGTAAAAATTTTGCGATTTCATAAATTATATTGTAACTAATTTAAATTAAACATGCCTGTTGAGAATTAATCAATAAACTTACTAACAAATATTTAATAATCAGCTGGATTGTTAATGACAAAGAAAGAACACTTTGAACTTGTAAACAGGATATTGTTACTCGAGATGTGCAGATGGCATGACCTGTGAATCTAAATTTATCTTCCAGTTGGTTCATACAATAAATGGACAAAGTGATTAGTTTCTAATGAAACTGTGCTGCTGCGTCGGCGGGCAAGTGAAACACTATGTTGATTATCAACTCAGAGTTGATTAAGGTAAATTAACCGCCATAGCAAATTTCTAGAAGCTGACGTTTCGAGCATTGGCCCTTCGTTGGAGCAAAAAAAGTGGGTTAGGGTTCGAGCTGACGCTTTTTTTGCTCTGATGAAGGGCCAACGCTCGAAACGTCAGTTTCTAGAAATTCGCTATGGTGGTTAATTTGCCTTTATCAACTCCGAGTTGATAATCAACATAGGTTCATACAATACCCAATTATGCCGCAACTGTCCAAATGAACTGTTGGAACTCCATTTCAAATTTCTAGTCACATTGTCACAATATTACACTCAGGAGGGCTGCCGCTATCAGGGAAAACAATACAAAATTATTTTTTCAATACCATGGAATAGTAAATCAAGTCAGGGAAATTTTACAAAATAAAATGTAAATAAGTCATGGAGTTGCAACTATGATTGATGAAAACTTAAAAACCTGTTGTTGGTAGGAGTTTGACCATCTCAGTTTACATAATTTTGCAAATAATTGATAACATTAATTTTAATAATAATAATTTATTATTAAATGTTAATTATTAAGTAAAATAATATTATAAAAGTTATTTATAATTTATAATATTGTAATCAATAATATTAGTTTTGAATTCTGATTGATTACAGTCAAAGCTTTCGTAAACAACCACCTCGGGAATTCAAAAAAGTGGTCGTAACTAGAGCTGGTCGCTTACGAGAGCTTTTATAAATTACAGAGTTTGAGTGACAATTCAGTCAAATGGGGTTTCACAATGGTGGTCGTAACTAGAGCTTGGTCACTTACAAGAGCGGTCGCAACAAGAGCTTTAACTGGGTTAGGTTAGGTTAATAATAATATTTTAAAAGTATTTCATATAATAATTGATGAATATTGTTTGTGTTCAGGATTTAACAGAAGATGAAGTGAAGCCGATGATAGTGTGTCAGTACCATTTCACTGGCTGGCCAGATCATGGTGCTCCAGACATTGGCTGTGAGTATCCTGCACTTGACTTCATTTCCAAGTCAGCGGCGGCCAGTCAAGATGGTGCAGGTCCCATTATTGTCCACTGCAGGTGAGAAGCATTGAAAGCAAGTTATGTACTCAGTAGTATGCTGTGATTGAATTATAACAATGATATCAGGATATTCTAGGGTTCATAATGGCCAGTTGCAATCCCAGATGGTACACTGTATACAATTTTACTCACTTTTGTGTATCATGTCTAATTATGAACCGTTTCACTCCCAGATTCAAATTGTGAGTCAATATATGTGGTTGTACCTTTTGAGTCTGTGGATGAAACCCTAGTGTGTGACCTGAATGAAAGCTATTGAGCAGTACTGTCATGTAGTGCTGTTTGTGTTTGACAATTTTGTGAATTTTCCCCTCAGTTTTGAACTTAGCACTCTTGGGAGTGAAAGGGTTAAGGAGCACTGTGCTGCTTTAATTCAAACTGAGTGGGTTATACTTTTCATTTCAGTGCGGGTGTTGGTCGAAGTGGAGCATACATTGTCATTCACAGCATGGTGAAACGAATACACGAGACCGGTGATGTAAACGTTTTTGACTTTGTCGCTCAGATACGTCAACAAAGAAATCATCTTGTACAGGAAGAGGTTGGTGGAATAACAGTCGTAATGCAATGCATAAATAAATAAATTCCTTATTGACCACTCCCCAATGGGGCTTTTCAGGGCCAATGTAAACAAATACAGAAACAAATATTACAAATTAACATAATATGGTTAAGCTGAATCCCAACTGGCAGGAGGCAGACCAGTTGGCTATTTTACAAGTGTGGCTACGTAGTTGAATTCTGGACTACCGAGAACAAATCCAGCTAGTGGCAGGGTTTAGGATTTGAACCAGGGACCTCCAGATTTTAAATCCAGCGCCACCCTAATTCACTCGGCCACGCTGCCTCTTCAAATGCATGAATAGCACAAGAGCTTATCTGTGATTTTTTTTTTTCATTTTTTCATTTTTTTCCTTTTTTTTTTTTCATTTCAGCTTATCTGTGATTGACATGTGATATTACCACCATGTTGTCTGCGATTGCTGTTACTTTTGCCGCAGTTTATACTCACTGTGTAATGTTGTTTTGTTTTAGTGCCAGTACATATTTGTTCATGATGCGTTACAGCACTTTATTGACAGTGGCTTCAAGCTGTCCATACCAGCAGAGGACCTTAAAGACTACACACACAAGCTGAGGAAGAATCTCTCAAGTCAGAGCAAACTTGAATTAGAATTTGAGGTGATTATAATAAATTATTATAAAATTGTATTTATATTACAGTCAAACCTCCACTAATGGACACTTCCCGTAGGCGGACACTTGGTCATTTTTTTTTTTTTTTTTTTTGACACTTGGTCATGTTACCAGCTACATACAGACTCTACATTTTGAACCTCCCATTTATAAATGGACACCTCTCTTAAGGTAAAGCGGCCACTTTTTCTGGTCCCGAGGGTGTCCGCTTACGGGAGGTTCGACTGTATAGCTAAACTGCAAAACAGTCAATATTTTAGCGTGTTTTCGTTGGGTGAAATGCTATAGCAAGATCTACTTTAAAGGAGCTATGTTCAAAATCACCTTCAAACTGAAGAAAGCCACAAAATAATAGTTTAATAAGGTAGAAAAACACAAAAGAGGTAATAATAACCCAAACAGGAACAAAGATGGTTGAGGACAGAGAAGATTAAGACGGATTGTGAATGGCAAACTTGAAAAAATTGGCCAATTTTTTCAAGATACGCCAACCGTGACGTAGCTCCTTTGAGATAAAGTGGACACTTTTTCTGGTCCCGAGGGTGTCCGCTTACGGGAGGTTTGACTGTATAGCTAAACTGCAAAACAGTCAATATTTTAGCGTGTGTTCATTGGGTGAAATGCTATAGCAAGATCTACTTTAACTTAACTCTGTTTAATTTTCAGGACTTGATTGCAGTTCAAGTGAAACACTACAACTTAAAGCAAGCTAAACGTGGCTGCAACATAGCAAAAAATCGATCAGTAGATTATATCCCAGGTAAAACCGTCAAGATTTAATAAATCATCAATAATATTATTGTTATGTGTGATTCAGTCAGCGAGTCAGTCAGTCATGAGTCGGTCAGGAATTCAGTCAGTGAGCCAATCAGTGAGTCAGTCAGTCAGCAAGCCAATCTGTGAGTCAGTCAGTCATGAGTCAGTCAGTGATTCAGTCAGCGAGCCAATCAGCGAGTCATTCAGTCAGCCCATCGTCTGTCCGTCTGTCCATCTGTCCGTCCGTCCATCTGTCCATCCATCAGGCAGGCAGGCAGCAAGGTAAATATGAAATGATTAATAAGCATTTTATTGTTGAAACTTGTTTAATGGTAAATTGTGAAATATGTTGATCCGTTTTCAGCTGACAGTGCCAGAGTTGAGCTGTATCTTCGTCCAAAAGAGGAGGGTTCAGATTACATCAATGCAAGTTACCTTGCGGTAAGAATCTGGCCATTTTTAAAAAATAAATCAGGTTTTCAATCTGAAATTTGGCAAGGAATCGAATCAGACAGTGTGTATACTGTGTAAGCCAACTCTCTGTATTAAGTTCCTCTTTCATCAAAGCTCTTTTCTTTTAAGTTCCCATTCCACCAAATGCTCTCTCCTGTAAGAAATGTAGTTGACCATAATAGCACCAGAAGTATCTAACTAGTAGTTATAGATAACCTGCGATCAGGCCCTCCTCTAACCTTGGGGAGCGAGCTCTCCACGCTCTCGTTCATTCCGCGAAAAGAAAGAAAAGGAAAAGAACGCCTGATCGCGGGTTAAGTTATAGACCTCTAATGGCACTCATTTTATGTCTCACACAGGGATTCTGGAAGTGCCAAGCTTACATAGCCACCCAGTATCCTTTAGAAGACACTACCCAAGACTTTTGGAGGATGGTTTGGCAGGAAAACTGTCGCTCACTCATCATGTTGCTTAGCAAAGAAGAGCTGGAACAGGTAATGTGTTACCCTTCCCCCCTGGCCTGCGAGCAAGCTCTCTTGAGTGTGTGGTAGAGTGGAGAGGTAAGAGTCTTCTATCTCGTTCCCACCCCCACCCCAAGAGAGCTTGCTTGTAGGCTACCCTACCCCAGGCTTCAATGACGTTTAATTATCGTTTGCTTTGTTCTTCCTTGTTTTGAAGCTCAATGATCAATGGCAAAGTAACAAGAACTGAATGACATGTGCAGCCTCGACCGTACTTTAATACCTTTCATATTCGTATTCTTTTCCAGGGTAGAAAGACTAACTTTACAACAGCTCCAAATCCATACCCTTTTATAACGCTCTCCCACCGTTCCGTTTGACCACTCACTTACAAGTCATTTCAACTTACCTGGACAGATGTGAAGAATTGCTTTATTTTTGAGGAGAAAGTCGTAAATTCAAAGAGATGGGGTTGTGACCTACTTTCTCATCAGACCTGTTTTAACTTAAACTGCAGTTTTCTTTTTCTTTCAGAATTATTATCATAGTTATTTACCGCCTGCATACGAAACATGCAGGTTTGGTGATTATGAAGTGACGGTAGATTCTGAGGCAACTCGTGGTGATATTGTGGTCAGAGAGCTCAGAGTGGTCTTTATAAAGGTACATCATTATACAACGTTACTCCTGTGTCATGCTGTAAGTTTGTACATTTGTTATTTGAAACCGGCCAAATTGTAGTGTTTATGCGTAAACCAACTGAAGCTCGAATCAAATTTGTCCTTTCGCTTACTTTAAAGGAGCTACATCACGGATGCCGCACCTTGAAAAATTAAGCCTAAATTTTTAAAGTTCATCGATTGCAATCCATCTCAATTTCCCAAATCTTAGCCATCCTTGTTTCTGTTTGGTTCATTATTATCTCATTGGTATTTTTCTACCTTAGTTAACCATTTTTATGGTTTCCTTCGATTTAAAGGTGATTTTGTACATCTGAAAAAATGACTAAAATATATTGTGACATAGCTCCTTTAACGTGACATGTATTGCGTGACTGAGGGTTTTTTCTTTGTTTGTCATCAGGACCCAAGTGAGTACAGGAATGTACGTCATTTTCATTTTCTTCACTGGCCTGAAGATGGCAATCCATGGTCTGGTCAAACCATCCTTCAGCTCATCTGTAAAGTGGACAGCTGGGAGAAGGAAGTGCGGGTCCATGCCAAGCCATTTGAGCAGATTGGTCCAATTGTAGTGCATTGCAAGTAAGCAAGAGCGTCTTGTCAGTTGTCTGTATCTACAGTTGAATGGGCACCTCATTTAAGTAGACATCTCGTGTGGACATCTCCCATTAAGGATGGACCATTTTATTTTGTGGAGGGGGGGGGGGGGGGGGGGTGGGCAATTTTTCTGAGCTCAAAATGTTTTTTTTTTACGTCTTGAGTTTGGGCAAGAATTTATTTTTCACCTTTTGCTTGTGAGTGAGTGAACTCGTTTTGCACACTTTTTCTCTCTCTACTTTTGCTGTGCAGGAATTTCTTTTGGTAATTGCCCAACCTCCCCCCCCCAAAAAAAAAAATAAAATAAAATAAAAAAATGGTCCATCCCTTAGCAGGCACTTCGTATTATGCAGACACCTCCTCCTATGTTTCTCCCTACCTCCTAAAGTTGAATGGACAGACATCTTGCATGGACGCCTCCCCTATACGTGGACACCTCCCAGTAGCAGACACCTCTCATTAGCAGACACCTCTCATTAGCAGACACCTCCTCCCATATAAGTGGACACCTCTTATGACTGGACATCTCATAGGCGAACATAGCTGTTAGAAAGCTTAATTATTTACAAGCTGAACAGTAAAAAAACTTATCAAGGGTTGAAATTCCCTTCTTTCTCCCAGCCAATATAAACACATCTCCACATCAATCAATCAATCAATCAATCAATCAATCAATCAATCAATCAATCATCAATCAATCAATCAATCAATCAATCAATCAATCAATCAATCAATCAATCAATCAATCAATCAATCAATCAATCAATCAATCAATCAATCAATCAATCAATCAATCAATCAATAATCAATCAATCAATCAATCACTCACTCACTCACTTTATTTCAACACGATAAATCAATCAGCAGAGCTGGTGGGGTCGTGCACTTAATTTATTCAATTTTTCATCCTAAGTTTTTTGCGGGTTACCTGTTGTTGTTTTTAGTATCGATCAAGTTATGAGTGTATTTGCAGTCACTGCAGTCACAGTGTTGCTGTTCGAGTACCTAATGGTTTGTAGTTTAACAGCAGTCATTACAAAAGTGTGGTAGCTACTGATATGTTGTTTCTCTGTTCTTGACAGTTATGGAGTGGGGCGTACAGGTGTTTACTGTCTGCTGCACACAATGTTCCATCAGATAACACGCGATAGAAGTGTTTCAATCTATCAAATAGCTCGCCTGTACAATCACCAGAGACCACACTCTATATTAAACAAGGTTAGTAATGCCACTTATTTTAATACTAGGTCAGTAATGTCACTTATTCACTGGCCTGCGGGACAGGCTGAGAGGCGGATTATTTTACGAGATCTTCTCGGTAGAGCGTGGGTAGCAACTCACTCGCCGCGGAGATCTCGCGCCCTACCGAGGAAATCTCCCACGGCCGACTACCAGTTAATTTTGACAAATTAGTCAATAGGGCAACTTAGTACAGTCAACCTCTTGTAAGCGACCACCCAAAATGTCAAGCCTAGGTGGTCGCTTAAGAGAGGTGGTCGCTTATGACAGGTTCCTTTTGTAGAGATTAAACTGGTTGGCGAAATTTTGGTATTTTGGAAACGTGGCTGCTAACAAAGGTGGTCGCTTACAAGAGGTGGTCGCACAGGGAGGTTCGACTGTAGTTATCAATAGAGTTAAAATTAACGATTATTTGAAGATAACGACCGCCCCAATTAGCTGCTAGGCGTACCGTTAAATTTGTTACTTTTAGAATTCTTCATTATTGACCAGTATTCATGTAATGACTCATCTCTTGATAACGACTGGGGCTGACGTGGTTACCAAGCAGTAAATAATATAATTTAATGACAAAGGTACTAATATATCTTCTTCTTTTTAAAAGGACCAATATGAGTTCTGTTATGATACATTGGTGGAATATATTGAAGCAGACTGCTCGTTACATCTTGTGTGACACTAGTTGTGTTGCGCGACAGTCGCTGAATCGAAGAGAAATACGAGACTGGGTTGTAAAGTAGTGAAAACAGTGGATGACAAGGAGCAACTTACAGCATAAACTTCCTCTTAATGCTTTTTATGTGTAACAGCAGGTTTCTTTCTTATCCTCCTCTGCAAACGTCATGCAGCCATTGTCTCGTCACGCAATCCTTCCACGAAAAGAGTGAAGTAGTTGTTAATGTAACAAGATAGGAGCATTAACTGTCTTGATGTATCGCCAAATTCTCCTAACTTTCATTAGAAGAAATGTATGTCAGTCAGTTAGGATAATTCGTATTTCGATATTGGTATTAGATTGGCAGTAGGTAGTGAGAAGCTTGAAAAAGAAAAAATCCCTATAGTATTAGATGCAGTTGTGTCAAGGAACATTTTGTTGTTAGTAGGTTGTACAGTCAACTCTCTCTTAACAGACACCTCTGTAAGACGGACACCTGGTGTTGGTCCCTGCGCGCCGTTTTTTCAGTCATTTTACTGCAACTAAACTCTCTATAAGACGGACAGTTGGTGCCAGTCCTGATGGTGTCCGTCTTAGAGAGAGTTGACTGTATACAAGAACAATTTAGCGAAATTTCTTGGCCAGCGAAGTTGCTAGGTAATGTGACACCTGAACTGCAACAAGATGACATTGGCTCTTCCGAAAGGTAAACCTTCTTATTTCTGATTGATGTAAATAATTGACCAGAACCTTTCGGCACTAGATTCTAAAGGAAATCTAGTCGAGATTAGCGTTAAAAGGTGTATTCAAATTGTATAAGTTAAAGGCCAAAGGCTTTAAAATAATTTTGATAATATAAAGATGATAATCTATAACAATAGATAGTAGATTAGTTTATAGTTTGAAATATTCTCGATCATTTCATCATCGTTCGTTCGATTATGTGCTTTGTAAAGACCTGAGTGTATAGTATATTGTGAAGTTTATTTCTTTCAAATTACCTAGTTTATTATCTTTTTTTATTCATGTTACATGACTTTCTGACATCTTTCTGTTGGTTTTCCAAACTTCTCAGCCCATTATCTACCCTGGGCCCAGAGGTTTTCTTTCTTTTCTTTCTAAGAAAGAAAACCTCTGGGACCAGGGTACCAAGTATTACACACATGCACAGTACTTTGAGAGTCTAATTTGGGTTTGATTGGCTAAGATGCAAAAACCAGTATAAAGATGTCAAAAAAATTAGGCCATTTTTATCAATATTACGTATGACTCGGACAAAATTAATGAACAAAATGATTAGTTTCTAGCGAAACTGTTGTGATGCGTCGGCGGGAAAGTAAAACACTGAGTTGATTATCAACTCGAAGTTGATAAAGGTAAATTAACCGCCGTAGCGAATTTGGAGAAGCTGACGTTTCGAGCGTTTGCCCTCCTACGCAGCCGTAGAAGCCTGGGATAAAATTGGTACCGTGTCAGTTCTAGCCGATCATACCTGCGATGTTATTTTTTAAAGTTTATAGTTTTTTTTTTTTGCTGTACAGATAGTATTATGTATCAAAGTGTAAGCATTTTTTCGGTCATGATTGATCATGAGAATTGTTGAGTAGTGTAAATAATTATTTTGACAATCCTTGTCTGCTCAATAATTGAATAAAGATTTTCCAGCAGTTCAATAAGCAGCAGCCTCACCACCTCCCCCTGGGGCTAACCTGAGGGATTGTACAAAGGGTGGGGAGGGGAAGTCATTAACATGAAATCGCCCTAATCCTTGTGGTATAGTATACCAATACTAACATAACATCTGAAGAAAATACAGTATTGCAATTTCCCTCTTGAATTTTTGCACCATTATTTCTTAGCATTTCCCCCTTGGTAAGCCCAGGGTTTCATTGGCAAGGGATATTTTACCGAAAAATAACTGAAAAAATGTACA
The DNA here is from genome assembly GCA_029204205.1 of Desmophyllum pertusum. Lineage (NCBI taxonomy): Eukaryota > Metazoa > Cnidaria > Anthozoa > Scleractinia > Caryophylliidae > Desmophyllum > Desmophyllum pertusum. The sequence goes on from MU826375.1 coordinate 109,214, forward strand.
ATATTATTGTTTTATAACACGTTTCAGAGTTTTAGTAAACTCACCTCCAAATAAGATCAAAAATTGCAAACAAACTTATTTTGACGTCTTACAGCATGCGTATAAACAGGAGTCCTTTTGGTATACAATATATATTTTTGTTCTTGCCAAAAAAAAAATGCGCAAGATGTTTTTCATTTATCCCCTCAACGATGATATACTTGGCTTTAAAATGGTCCCATTTTTTCAGGGACTAGGGAGTAGACATCTACAGATTTTGCTTGGCAATTTTTGGCGTTTGGAGCAACTTTTTGTGTAACATGCAACCTCAAGCAATGTTCTGTGGCCAAAGCATAATTTGAGGGAATTTTGAGTTTTTCGGACACAAATGACAGCTTCTACTACTGACTGAGACTACTTTTGCGTAAAAAAATAAGAGGAACTGACGAGCACGAATGATTCCTTCCAGCATTGAGCAAACACCTGAACTAATGTTACATGTTTACAGTGGGTATTCCACCCAGCTAAGTTACCGAGCCACCATTTTGAACTTCAAAACTATGGCAGCGCTAGACGATCAGGAATGCCACAGAAAGTTTCTAAAATTCTCCAGTACCTTTTGCATTAGTTGTCATGTGAACAGCAGGATTTGCATAACAAAATGTTATTGAGGTTATGCCGGGAGTCATGACGCGGCTTAATTTGGAAGAGAGTGTTTAAAACATGGACATTTAATGGTTTATTTTGTTGTGAGCATTTTCGAGCAACTTTTGAGCATTTTTTGAGCAAATTTTCGTAGCATAATCTCTAGAAGCCTAGGCAAGCCTGCAAGTTTGTTTGTTTTATTTCTCATTTGATCAGTAATACATAGGTAATGTAATATTACAATAATGACAGATGGGAGGAGGACTAAGAAATTAAACCCTTACAGGCTTTTACTAATATGTATTTAGTATCAGGGTTTGCAAAAAATAAAAATCAAGATGTGGGTAATGCTGGTCAAGCGGTTAAACTCCAACGAGTAATTTATTTATATTGAAAGGTTAACGATTTAGCATGGGCATAGACCGAAACTTTGGATTCCGCAACTTGTTCTTTTGGCGATGGCGCCCCTTTATGAAGTATTTGACTATAAACCGCAGCAGTAAAGTAGATTATGGAGCCAGTGTCCGGCGCTTGTAATTTCCAAAGGTTCTCAATGGGTTGTGTCAAAGTAAACTCTACTGAGAGAGCAATCTGCTTTTTCTTTATCATATCCTGACATAGTTGTTTCAGCTTGTTCAAGGATGTAAACGGATTCTGAAATAAAGACATGTTGATAAGATGAGATCGTATGGGGAGCCATTTGTGCCAAAAATACAAATCGCTAGTGTTAAAGGACCCTAGTCATCCATAATGCACTGCGCGCACAGACGGCGAAATTCGCCATTTTCGATGCCTCCAGAATGATAAGAAGTTGTATAGCGAACCGAGATCTTTCTCCATCGTGACGAGTCGAGTAATTGGAAGTCGGTTGAATGTCGAGTTAAATTTGGAAGTTTTTCAGACATGAGCCGAGGAGCGTGCACGAAAGAATGTCTGCTGTCGCAATTCGAGTCAGATGATTTTTTTTTTCGATCACAATAGCAAGTTTCTTAAATTTCCTCTTCGCGTTAGCAGACAATAGCAATGAAACATAGAAACTATAAGGAGAAGATACATAACGAATTATTTGCAAAGTGGAAAAAGCCAAGCGTGCCAAGGGTGGTTTCGTTATTCTCGATTTGTCGATGGCTTGATGCATGTCTCGCACGAGTAATATCAACGCACAATTATATTTTATTTGTACCACATGCATTGCTTTAGTTCTCATTAATTCGGCATTTATTATTTTTTGTTAATTTATTTTAATTATTTTTTTGTAGTATTTATTTTAAATATTATTATTTTTATTATTTTCCGCCGTCCGCCGTCCGCCGTCCGCCGTCCGCCGTCCGCCGTCCGCCGTCCGCCGTCCACCGTCCGCCGTCCGCCGTCCGCCGTCCGCCGTCCGCTTTCCGCCATCCACCGTCCGTTTCCTTACTTTACAGAGTCCCCTTGCCGCCATCTTCCATGACCATGTGCTTTTGTTATGCAGTTATAACGCTTCTTTCGATTGGAGGAAAGTAAACATAGCTCTTTCGCAAGATTTGATTGGTTCCGAACAAAGTGATAATCGATAGGTATTCGATACTATCGCACGATTGGTGCTCATAGCTAGCGATTGATGTTTAGTGCTATCGATAGGTGTCAACACTAGCGATTGCTGTAATCAGTAACACTAGCGACCGATGTTTAGCGCTATCGATCGGTGTCTTACAGCAGCGATTGGTGCAACAACACTAGCGATTGGTGTTTAGCACTAGCGATTTACAAGTTTTTCACTAACGATTCGTTGCCAGCACTAACGATTGAAGTTTAACACTAGCGATTTGTATTTTGGCACAAATGGCTCCCCATAATATCGGGCGTTTTGTTTTGTTTTAGTCGTATTTACAACATTAATTTTACAGATCAAATAAGGTAGTCGCACATAGTATCGCACACTTTATGTTTGATCATGTAATAGGCTCTTTGCATAATACGGTCACATGACCATGTCAATCATAAAAATAGATGTTAGTACAAAATGGTTGAGCATGATGAAATTAGTAAGGTTGCCAATTTTGATGCGTAAGCGTGATATCTTATAGTGGTTTGAAAGTGAAAAATTTAAAGGATTTGTATGCTGGATGGCAAGGCTTTCAAACTACCATAAAAATCTCAGTGGTCTCAAAATTGGCAACCTTGCTAATTTCGCGAAGGGCCTATTCATGGAGAAGAGAAGGATTTTTATTCCAATTTTTCTTACACTTAAAGTTTAGGATATAGACTAGCTATAAGCGCTTCTCGATTTCATTTCAGGAATCTTTTGAGAGAAAATCCATAACAAAGTAGGTTAGGTCAAGAAACCTATTATCGGACATCAAAATATATTATCTGACGCGCAAACACGTTCCAGATTAGTGGCGTTTTTAGGCTGACAATAATAATAGAGAAATGCTTAGTAGATCACCTGAGGTAGCCGCAGGAAGATTTTCCTTACTTTACAGAGCAATTTTCAACACGCGAAGCTGTTTCGAGGCTTCGAAAACATCAGAAAACATTGCGCGCATTCACGAAAGTTCGCATCAAAATTACAAAGGTTTGTATGACTGTCCGATAATAGATTCGTGGGCTCGCTGGAGGTTCAAAGCTCTCTGTCAGCGGTCAGGACCCAAAACAATAGTCGACATGGCTTATGGGATACACTGGTGTGAAGTCTTCAGCTGCTGAAATCGAATCTTCTGTGGTCAAGTTTCGTGCCTTTTTTTCTCAATTTCCCTTCGCACGGTTGGCTATTTTAATGCACGGAAGAGACGCCATTTTCTTCAAGTTATATACCGAGTTAACGAATAAAGGGGTGTATGTAAAACCAGGAACACACCCGGAACACCCCCGGACACACCCGGAATACCCTGGACACTCCTGGAACACTCCCGGAACACCAAAAAAAATTCAAATACAATAAAATTAAAATATAAAAAAATATTTTATAAAATAAAAATAAATAAGATATTATATGGCTGCAGCTGGTGGTCAGAATTTTACAATGAGAACCCCGAAGATGGACCGTTCACGAGTCGACTTACCGAAGACATCCGAAGTCGTCCGATGATTACCAACGACTTTCAAAGATAACCCGAAAAGTCTCCGAATATTTCCGAAGCTTCTTATCCGGAGGTAAGAACAGCGAAAATATATATATTTTAATTTTATTCAGTATTTGAAAATTTTTGGTGTTCCGGGTGTGTTCTGGGTTTTACATACACCACGAATAAAGTATTTTTTCTCCGAAACACGCAAATGGATCTGAACAAAACTCAATTTGAAGACTCGATGGAACGACTGTTATCCAAGAAGTAAGTTTGAACTGGCTTCCGTTTTCTTTTTTCGTTTTGAGTATCTTTCTTCTCGGCTGTCCGATAATATATGCAAATACATAATGTACCTTACCTCAACCTCGGTACTGATAAAAATAGTGATATTTTATGCCAAGCATGTAAGACTAAGCAACTTATCAGTAGGCCCAGTTCAGACGCCGTACTTCACATGAGCTAGACTGTTCACAGCCTCTCTTTTCTGATGCTAACAGCGAGCGCAAAGCGCGAGAGAGCGGAAGCGAGTGCAGATCGCGAGGCAACCTCGTTCCCAGGGCTTTTCCCTTTTAAATTTTGCGGGGCGGGAAAAGACCCTGGCATCGGCCGGTCACGTGTCCATCATAAATATTTCAAAGAACACTAATTTATGCAACCCTGGGGACGAGGTTGATCGCGAGGGACCCCCACGATCGCGCTCAGTTCCAGTTTGCTCGCGGCTACAACGATCTGAGAAAATAGAGAGGCTGTGAACAGTCTACACATGAGCTGAATCGAATTCGATGAATTAGATGTAATTTCATGTGAAGTAAGGTGTCTAAACGGCTGATTGAATTCGGATCGGCCCAGCTGTTCTTCCGCCTGGCTTGAAGTACGATGTCTGAACTGGGCCTCATAAACGCTACATTTTATACCAAAATCGTGAAATTACCACGCAAATTGTTGAAAACTTACCATTTCCGTTCCAGTTCCAGGCCTTCGGGGTTAGGGTTTGCCATATGTGACCAGGTTAGGTTCGGTGTTTATTAAAGCAAAGAAAAAAAGGGTGAAAGCAACTGAAAAGAATAACAAATTACAAACTATAAATACCGTAAATCCTCGAATAAGCGCCCCCCTCGAATAAGCGCTCCTATACAATCAAAACGAATGTATGAAGTAAGAGAAGGCAGAATTACTACAGATTTCTTGCCAAAAATAAAATTTTATAAAAATACAACTTGTTTAATTATGGACTTGACACGAGAAAAATGAAATTTGAAATAAGCGCCCCGGGCGCTTATTCGAGGTTTACGGTACATGTAAACTGAGAAATTAAACTAATTACAGGAAAAGCAAAATACAATATTCTGAGTACCGGTAGACTGTTCACAGCCTCTCTATTTTTCCCGACGCTAAACAGCGCTTCACTTCGCGCTCAGTTCCAGTTCGCTCGCGGCTACAACGATCTGAGAAAATAGAGAGGCTGTGAACAGTTGCGGCGCGTCGGTTGAAGACCAGTCCATTCGGACGATCGGTAGTCCGGCGAGTTCTGCCATGTTTGCTTGCGATGTAGCGTTCCAAGGCGAACGAATGCCAACGAAGAACAAGGACGAAGACGAAGTGAACGTTGAACGACGACAAAGAACCGGCTTGGTTTCTGGATTCGCTATCCTGCTTCTGACAACATGTTGTGACTGTTGTGATTCAAAATGAACAAGCGGTATTAAACAGAAATCTTTTTATTCAAAGCCGAGCATGCTTTCGTGTGTGATACATGCGCATGCGCTAACACAAGTGTGTGTGACTGTGCATAATAAACTATGACACAAATAATATGTGTTCCCTCTGAATTGGCCGAGTCATAGTATTAAACTAAAGGTATTTGAATCGGGGATTCTTGGGTCTCAAGAACGCCACGAGTGACCTACCCTGCGTGAAGCAGCTGCTGAAATCGAAGCTTCTGTGGTCAAGTTTCGTGCCTTTTTTCGAATTTCCTTCGCGCGGTTGGCTATTTTAATGCGCGGAAGAGACACCATTTTCTTCAAGTTTACGAATAAAGTATTTCTCCGAAACACGCAAATGGATCTGAGAAAAACTCGATCGGTAGACTCGATGGAACGACTGTTATCCAAGAAGTAAGTTTGAACTGGCTTCCGTTTTCTTTTTTCGTTTTTGAGTATCTTTCTTCTCGGCTGTCGGATAATATATGCAAATACCTTACTAGCTCTTACTGCTTATAGTTCGAACTGAAATGGTACTCAGAAGAACTGAAATTACTCAGAAAACAATTAACTAAAGGGATTAAACAAGAAACTAACTCATACCAAGCACTTGAGGTCAATTCAGACTTGACTTGGGAAGGACTGGCTTCAGAGCTAGTGCGAGGGCTTGTTTGCAACTGACTAAAACTAGCTTGTCACTGCCAATTTCTCAATGCTCTAAGATGATATTATGCGTGAGCGATAGACCTGTTTATCACAATGTTGCCTTTTGCCTCTGTTTCAAAACGAGTGCTGGTGCACAACCTTTGTTATGGAAATGAGTTTGATTTGCATAACAATGCACGTGTAAGTGAAACTCATTTCCATAACAAAGGTTGTGAACTAAAAATACCTAAGCGGAAATTCCGGGCTACGCCTAGCGCTTATTAGCCTGCGAGAGCAGACGTAATTTCCGGCTTTTAAACATAGTTAATAAAAGGAATGGTTATGAAGCCCGACGAAAGTCTTTGTTATATGTTTTTGTTCGCTTTTTTTGGCCTTGACCCTGCACAAACTTGACAAAATACAGGGGCACCCAACGGATCGTTTCGGTGTAATATCTGTTCGGAAGGCCTATAATCGCCTAGGATATTCGGTTTAGGGAAATGTCATCTCGAACTTTCTTAATATGGGAAAATTAATGCCTTTTGTTTTCGGAGAGATAAAAATGTCGTTTTGGGTACAAAAATAGATCAGCTAGGATTTTCGGAAAGGCAATTCAGCTCATAAATTCGGGAAAAGATTTCAATCCTAAAATTTTTCTGAAGTTTGAAAGTTCAGCTAACGTATCCGAACAGATACATTTTTCTTAGCGTTTAAAAATAAGCCATTGAACTGCACAAAAAGCATAGTTATAACGTAAAAACGACGTTCCGACACCAACAGGAAAATTTTGTCTTTGGGTGCCCCTGAAAATACAATACGGGTGTTTACGTGTGTTCAAGCAACTAACCAATAGAAACGTTTCGATTACGTAATTCATGCATAGTGTATGAGCGCAAAACAAAAGATGTGTACGACGGTCATGGACCTTCCAACATAAATCTTGGCGTCCTTGTTTGCTCCTTTGAAGTTTGCCGGGCTTCATAACCATTTTCCTCTATTAACTATGGCTAGCACCGCAAGTTGGATCGCATCATCTGTAAAGAGCGTTATCAGCGACTAGCGTGCGTTTAGCTTGAATTGCAATTTTTTTAAATTGTAATTTGCTCTAAACTGCGGTGTTCCGAGACATTATATCAAACTTCAGGGCGATTGGCTCTCTAATGCATACGAACGTTATCTCGATCGTTCACTGCAGTATAAATGATAGCGGTATAGTAAACATGATGAGCAGGGCGCATCACTCACTGACACCACGGCTACTCTTTGTTTTTTTGGGGAATTCGCGATGGTCTATAGCAATAATAGTCTGAAGTGTCAGCCGCCTCCTCGATCGCGGAAAAAGCTCGTCGTTCGTACAGGAACGCTCACGGCTACGCAGGCTAACAGTTTTTAGCCTTAATCTGGGCGTCTTGTCTGTTGAACTGAAGGCAACATTTTTGACCCAAAGATGCAAGTCCTAATCTGGATATTGCACTACATATGTTCTATGTTCGTCCGGTTTTGGTTGTCCTGTGATTGTCCCTTGATCTCTCGTGCTGGGTCTCCTTAGTTGGTGTACCGTACAGATATGGCGTTTTTGTCATGTCCTGTTTTGTCTGTCCCGTGATTGTCCTTTGACCTAGCCTGCCAGTCCTAAGGAAAATTTCGCTCGCCGAGCGCTGCCTGGGGCGGGAACGAACTCGCCCCAGGCAGCGCTTTTTCTTTAGGAGCCTAAGACGGACACCTCTCTAAGACGGACAGTTAGTGCCGGTCCCGATGGTGTCCGTCTTAGAGAGAGTTGACTGTAGTTGTTAGGTATTATCAATGTATAAAGATGGGGGCATTCACCATTCAAGCCCGAATTGTGATCATCTCCTCATAGCAGGTGATATACTGTCTTGATGTATCACCAAATTCTCATAACTTTCGTTAGAAGAAATGTATGTCAGTCAGTAAGGAGAATTCGTATTTCGATGCAAGATGCAAAAACCAGTTTTAAGATGTAAAAAACTGATTTAGGTCATTTTAATTAATATATTAAGATTGGATTGTGATTAGTTTCTAATGAAACTGTGGTGCTGCGTCAGCGGGCAAGTAAAACACTTAGTTGATAAAGATAAATTAACCGCCATAGCGAATTTGGAGAAGCTGACGTTTCGAGCGTTAGCCCTCCTACGCAGCCGTAGAATCCTGGGATAAAATTGGTACCGTGTCAGTTCTAGCCGATCATACATATGCTGCGATGTTATTTTTTAAAGTTTCTAGTTTTTTTTAATTTGCTGTACAGATAGTCAGTTATGTATCAAAGTGTAAGCATTTTTTCGGTCATGATTGATCATGAGAATTGTTGAGTAGTGTAAATAATTTGACAATCCTTGTCTGCTCAATATTTGAATAAAGATTTTCCAGCAGTTCAATAAGCAGCAGCCTCACCACCTCCCCCCTGGGGCTAACCCGAAGGATTGTACAAAGGGTGGGGTGGGGGCCTTTGGTAAGCCCAGGGGTTTCATTGGCAGGGGATATTTTTACCGGAAAATAACTGAACAAATGTACAATTGTTTTATAATACGTCTCCGAATTTAAGTAAAATCACCACCAAATTAGATCAAAAATTGCAAACAAACTTATTTTGGTGTTTAGGCATCAAAATGCGTATAAACAGAAGCCCATGGGCGGGCTCCTGATATTTTTCGTTCTTGCCAAAAACAATGATTGGAGGCAGAAGCTTGTAGGAAACAGCATATCAGAGATACGCTATCTCCTACAGTGTGATGCGCCATCACATATCACTTGAAAACGTTATGATTTTCCCGCTTTATGCTTGTAGACTAGGGGGTTGAGAGAAAGTTGATAAGCGGGTGGTGGGGGATACAGCCTGCGAGCATTAAGGCGGGACTTAACCTAAATTTCAATGAAATTTTAAGAGATTTAAAGAAGGGATAGAAGAAAGAAAATAATTTTTGGAACACCAACAGACAGTTGATACCCACGCGGGTGCTCTTGCGTGGTTATCAACTGTCGTAAATTGTCATCTACTAATTTTAACTTCAAATTCTAATTTTAAAACTACATCAAATCTTCAATATTTCTCATTTTCCTAAATTTTACAACTCCTTTGAGAAAAACTATATCCTCCAAATATACCCAAAAATCACCAAAAATTTTACAAAACACTCCATAACATAGATTCATGGGATGAGCATAGAGTTTTTGGATTGCTTGAAACGTGAACGAGTATGTTATGAAATTGAATGAAAGTCGAGGAAGGATTATATTGGTAAAAAAAAGAAAAAATCACCTCCACACAGTTGCCCCCAGCATGCGTAGCAGGCGCTGGAGTACGATGACGCGCGAGTTGGAGGGGCGCGCGCGAGAGGAAGAAAACGCGCGTGTCTTCTCTCTCGCGCGCCTCTAAAAACTCGCGCTCTTCTCCACGCAGGCTACCCCCAACAACACGAGAGCACTTTCGCGTTGGGCTGTACATCTATCAATTATTAACTAAAAATTCTAAATTAAAAATCACTCTCCTCAGAAAATTCTAAAGTCGATGTGAACCTTAGCCTGCGTTGCAGCGGTATCCGGTGTCGACAAATCCTCGTGTCTGCGACGCAGGCTATGTGAACCTATGATGGCATTTTTTTTAAAATTGCACGAAGCCTCGGACAATGCGAGAAACTGTGAGCAGGCCAGCGAGCCGGCGAGAAAAGTCATTTCCAGGGCGCTAAGATGTAGTCTTCTCCCGCCATGGTCATTTCCTTTCTCGCGCGTGATTCTCGCGGCCTCGCGAGGGAGGATGGGATTGCTAGGGGAGGGGCAGGGGGTTCGGTCCCCAACTTGGAACCCAGACTCTCGTGAGTGAGCAACGTGTGTATGCAACTAACTTATCAGGCGGCCGTCTTCTAGCTTTTCTTCAAGGAACGATTGCAATGGCTCCTATTCTTGGTTACTGGGATATTCGAGGGGTAAGTGATTCAAGGCTTGGTTTTGTAGAAACATGTAAATCGATGAGTCCACGTGTTGTCTATTGACACTTTTGGCGTTCTATGTAAAACAGCTTGCACAACCGATTCGCTTTTTGCTTCACTACACTGGCACAGAGTTTAAGGACGAGCGGTATGAACTTGGCGACGGTACGTAAGGGTTTTGTTTTGTTTAAGTACATAATAAATAGAGGTCGGAGTTTAATTATGCATCAGTGAATGTGCACAATTGTAGGTGCAATGTTTCTTGCACAAATGTTGAGAAGTTGCATGTCAGTATCATTGCACCACGTGACATAATCCTTGCAAGTCAAGTTGTAGGAAACATGCATTACCGGCCCCAGCGGGGGAGGCAGCGCCCTTTGATCTTGCCGCTTTTCCGCTATACATGATCGCACAAGTAAAGAAATCTGTCAATCATTCGAGAAACGTACCTCGACCTCTACGGGAGTTTGCTGTGGAATTTTCATCCATGGTGTCCCACAATGACCAAAGTTCAGTTAAACAGCGACCGAATCGTTCCCATAGATGTTTGGACGTGGAATCGCCAAAATATTTCTGAACGAACACAAACGCACGTCATGTCAGCCATCGTCCGCCATGTTTATTTTAAACAAACCAGTACTTAGTCTCGCTCAGCCAAATTTCTTAAATGTGCAATCATATATACTAGGTCCCAGGCCTCGCTGCTAGCCCCCCCTGACCGGCCCTCTGTAATGTACCAATGCGAGCCTGCTGCAAGATGGTGCTGCAATCAGATTGCATTGTAGAAATTAAAACTAACTTGTAAGTATTCTAGTTTCTGCAAGAGTTGCACTACTTGTGTTGCAAATGAATTTGGCTATTGCATGGTTTGTTACAACGATGGATGGAATATTTTGAACCCCCATGGAAATTCCAGTTTGGCTTTTGAGACTCCCCTCCCCCTCAGAATTTCTAATGACCTTCCTTGGGGTGGGTATGGATATTTTTTGGAACCACACAATTTCAAATAATAATCTGACAAATAGTCTTCTGCATTGTTGATTTTCAGCCAAATATTCAGAACATTAAAAATATGTGTATGACAATAAATTGTTCAAACTATATGTGATCTATAATAATAATTATTATTGTTCACATATAGTTTCAACATGCGACTAAATGAATTTATTCTACTTTAATTTTTAGCTCCTGATTACAATGCCGAATGCTGGAAATCAGTCAAGTATACACTGGGATTGGATTTTCCTAATGTAAGTGGCACCTGCGTGTTGTTATTTATATTACTTAGTATGGGCAGTGGGAAAAACTTGAATGAATGGTTCAGCGAGTCATCTTGGTATAATAAGATAAGATGTTTCGAGCCGGAAATTATATCTGCGTTCGCAGGCTAGGTCTGCAGGGGCGCACCAGCAAGTTTACTGGTATGCCACAAATTAAAATTAGTTTAGTTTCTAACTAAATAAAAACAAGTACTTTACCATGTGTAGCCACATTTTTCTAATGTGGTTTTTAGATGTACAATTTTAAATCTTGGAGCACTATAAGGGCCTCCACAGACTAGAGAGATAGCTGTCGACAACTATTTAGTTGTCGATCATAAAACGTTGTTGATAACAAAATAGCCAGTGTGTGAAGCAAGTTGTCGATAACTAAGGGCCTTAGTTATCGATAACTAGCTTCACACACTGGCTTTTTAATTGTTATCGACAACTTTTTATGATCGACAACTAAATAGTTGTCGACGACTATCTCTCTAGTCTGTAGAGGCCCTAAGAAGCTTTTTATTAGAGATGCATCCTTTACACTGAAAAGGGATAATATTTATTGTTTACCAGTTGTTTGTTAATTTATTTATTTGCAATAATATTGACAGCTTCCTTATTACATTGATGGAGATATCAAGATAAGCCAAAGCAATGCAGTAAGTGATTAAAATTTTGTGTTTTGAAATTATAATAATTATTATTATTACTAACTGTAACTGCAATATACCTCACATATTGAAGTGTTAATAATGCTTTTTATCAATGAACTTTGCAGATAACGCGTCATATTGCAAGGAAACATGACTTGAGTAAGTGTATAATTACGGTGTCAATTTTAACACCAGTCCTGTTCTGTTGTGCTCTTGGCGTACTGATGCCATACATTGCAAAAACACTATAGTGTACATGTGAAGCTGAGAGTGTTTCAGAGTAGTTTTTTAGGATATTAATCATGAAATATTATATTAATAATATTAATAATAATATTATTATTACAGTGCGACTACTCGAAGCGGGTTTAGTTTGAAGAAAAATAACCAATCAAAACGTTAATTGAGAACATGAGATGGCGACCTTTTTCGTAAACTGACCAATCGCGTTGAAGCATAACACCAACAAAGTGGAGACCTTGTTTGATCGGTTACTTTTCTTCAAACTGGCCCGCTTCGAGTAGTCACATTGTAATGTACTTGTACTGTAGTCAGTTATATGGTAAACTATTTAATATTGTATAAATTTAAGGTGGCTCAACTGAGGAAGAGAAAATAAGAGTGGATGTTGCAGAAAATCAGGTCAGTTAATTCTGACTTTTGTTCTTAAGCTGAAAGTTTCATAATGTCAGATAAGTGTTGACTGTGTAAGTATTTAAAAATATATTCTACAGCACTAGTAATAATATATACACCTTATTCCATGGCTTAACATATAATATGCGCAGATATTTTGCAAGTTGCATGGTATTTTTTTCGAGCCCCGTTGGGGCAAGGAAAAATGCGAGCAATGAGCAAAATGTCCGCTCGTATATTTATATGTTAAACCATCGAATAAGGGATTTATTATTCTACTGCAAATATTTTTTATATTTTATTTGATATGGAAAATTAACAATATTAATATATTCTCTGATTCCATAGCTTGTGGATTTCCGTAAGAAGTTTTCTGGAATGTGCTATGATCCAAACTTTGTAAGTGTGTCAATTTCACACTCTTGGGAATTTTAGTCAAGAATTAATGGTACCAATGAGTTATAATTAAAAATAGTTTTCCTTTGGATTTGGGAAATATTTGTCATGCTCTTTTTTTGCAAGTTTATGGACGGCCTCGCCTTCGACTCTGTCCATAAACTTACCAAAAAACCGTGAGTTTAAGCACACACAATAATATTTCTTGAGCATTTAATACTATTTTAAGAAATAATTTTTTTTAAGAAATAGCAAACTTGCGTTTCTTGTGCCTTGTTGTTCAGCTATATAATACACTTTATTATACGACGTGACGTTTTAGAGTGCGAATACGCACAAAGAGGAGAGCAGATATGAGACCGTATTACACAGGTCTCAGTCCCCCTGACCGCGTGCTACGGAAAACACTGTTGAAAGCCTATATTTTAGGAAAGATATTATGTCGTATAATAAACAATTTATTCAGCGGAAAGTTGTGTAATACGGCTGGGCATTTTTACTCGTCAGTTTTTATTTTTTTCTCGCCTAAAGGCTCGAAAAAAATAAAAATTGACTCGTAAAAATACCCCAGCCGTATTACACAACTTTCCGCTGAATAACCTCTATGTACTTGTGTATTTTTAACAACACCCGAGAAGTACGAAAAAATACTTGACTGTTGACAGTATTTTTTCTTTGCAGGAAAACTTAAAAGCAGACTATCTCAAGAGTGTAAAGAGCTCAATTCAACAACTGTCTGACTTTTTGGGAGAAAGGAAATTTATAGCTGGAGATAAGGTACGAGATTTCTCCTTGAAATATACAGCATAAGAGGGTGTGGTAGCTGTATGAAATATTTTACAAAATTGGTTTGTGTCTCATGCAATCCTTTGACATGTCATATGATCACTGATGTTGCTTTCCGTGCAGCTGCAACTGACATTCAATTCTAATGAAGAAATAATAGTGATATTCATTATTGTGACTGAATGTCAGGTTTAACATGTTTTGTATCAACTGCTCATGACAGATTACTTTTGTTGACTTTGTGCTGTATGAAGCCATGACCAGCATCGTATTTTTTGAGCCCTCTTTGTTGGAGCCTCATAAAAACCTGAAGGTAAGACTCATTTGTATTATAGCCCGTACTGTTAAATGCTGTCTAGCTAGGTAAATGCTTTCTTTGAAGATATATACTCTAACCACTTACCCTGTTTGGAAGTCACCCTGTAAACCCACCAGCACCTGGGATCAACCTGAGGATCTACCTCCATAGGACACACCTGGCAAGGTTTTCTGATATTTGAAAGTTCCCCACATGGTTTCCATAGTTACAGCTAAAACATCACCAATACTTAGTAAACCTTCTATTTTGATTCTCTTTTGACAGGATTGTAATTAATTTCTAGTTGAATAAAAAGTGCAGGCAATTCCATTATTTTGAATGTCTATCCGAAGGGCTAATGTTAGGAGGGGGGTGAATAGGTTTGCGGATCGGTGGATTTGGCCAAAAAATTCGTTCGGATTACGGATTCAATGGATAATTTCCACGGATTTGCGGATCGTGCAGATGCAGTGGATTACGGATTGTTTGCGATTTTTAGGACCGGATTTTGGATTTTGCTTATTATATTGTTCGGATCGTGGATTTCATCCTTCCTTATCAGTCAGGCTTCTCCGTAGGCAAATATGACTTTCTTCAGAAGACGTAACATTTTTGGAGTAATAAAAAAATAGTAAGAGTGACTTGACTCTGAAGATGACTTCCGCTCAGGTTGTCGAAACGTCAGTCACCACAACAGCCCTTTTCAGGACTACACTCAGCCAGATGATCATTCTAGAATAACTACTGATACTCCTGGGTTCCAACCATTTACTAATAATCAACAATAAATCGTAAGTCATGTTTGCCTATATTGAGAAAAAAATTCAGTCCATTTGTACTAAAACATAAAATTTAAACTCTAATATTATTTCAAGAATCTAGCCGCAAATTGTATCTATGGTAATGAGTAAAATGAGTAAAAATGAGTAAAATGAGTAAAATGAGTAAAAATGAGTAAAATGAGTAAAATGAGTAAAATGAGTAAAATGAGTAAAATGGAGTAAAAATGAGTAAAATGAGTAAAAATGAGTAAAATGAGTAAAAATGAGTAAAATGAGTAAAATGAGTAAAAATGAGCAAAATGAGCAAAATGAGTAAAAATGAGTAAAATGAGTAAAATGAGTAAAAATGAGTATAACCTGAGTATCAGGCGAATTTTTCCGCGCTCTCTTTTACTCTTCGTCTTTACGTGGTCGCGCTGAAAAATTAACGCCTGACACAATTCCTTAACGAATGCCTTCCGCCCCCTTTTCTTGATGGATTGACATTGATTGACATGACTTCTAAATAGCCAATCAAAATTACTTCCGATACGCGACACTCGCGAGAATGCCGGATTTCCACGCGTGGAATGAAACAGCTTTGGACGCCATTTTTGTTGTGAATGTTTCGAGAGGAAACGTTTGAAATCAAATCTTTCAATTTTCCCGGTATTTTATATCTACATGGGAGATTTTGCCATTGAAATAAGGAAGGACTATTAGATATTATGTGAGTAAACAGCACGGCAAGTGAAGGAATAGTAAGCTTATCTTCGATCGATCGATCGATCGATCGAACCTACTCTGTGGCTGTTGCGATCGACTACAACGCGATGGCATGTGCTTCATTTTCTTTAGCAACTAATAAATAGATTGATGTGATTTTATTGTTAGATCATTGACTTGTACTGAATGGACAAACTATTTTGCGCCCGGATTTTGCGATAGATAATTTGTAAAGCAATCATGGAAAGCATTTTAAACATATTTTAAAATAATTATTAAATGTTTATAATTTTATGCTACTTTGGATCAAGGAATGTGATTTCTTGGAATATCCTTTTCCTAATCCCATTATTTTATTTTGAAACATATTTCCTTTCTTGGTCACACAGTGGATTTTAGGGAATTTTAGCCAAGTATCAGAAATTTGTGTGTAATAATAATATTATTGCACACAAATTTCTTGTCAAATTTCTTGTCTGACATAATTTTTAACCCAGAGGCATGAACTTTATGGATGAGGGTTGACAGGATCAGACACTGCTAATGATTTAAAACAAAAATAACTTAATATGCAGTTGTAGAGCTACTCTTGCATGGTTGCTTCAGGGCGGGAAAAGCCAGCAATTTTTTTTTCATGGTATCAGGGAAAATTCGGAGAATTTATATCTGGTCAGAGAATTCTTAATTTCTCAGGTAGGTAGACAGGAGGTTGCTACATGTTTTGATGATGAGTATTGTGATGCAGAAGACTGTCTTATTATGGTCAAAAAAATGTTTTGTGGAAAAGAAATGAAAGCAAATTGCACATGTCATCAGCTTGCCCCTGGGGTAGACCCCCGGGACAACCAGGGGAATTGTAAACTTAGTTAATCTTGACCCAGTGGTAGGGGATGTTTCTCAACAAAAATTCCCCTAATATCCACCTATATATAAGGGGTAATAGAGAGGGATTTGTCTCAGTGATGCATGACCAGGCGATAGTCTGGGATCATTTTAAAATTTTATTTGTAAATCAAACAGAATCACATCTTGAGACAGCTGATTTACATTGATATGTCATCACTATAATTTTCAGTGAAAGTCATAGTAAGGTTTTCATCTGATATATACCGGTAATATGTCCCGGATCACAGACTCGTTATTGTCCATGATTTTACAAACTTGTGAATTCCCCCACCCTATTCATTGAACTTAAAACATCATGGACACTTTCCATTCAACCCAAATTCCAGAAAAAAGTTGCAGAAATTTGGGTATACCTCTTAAGCTTGTCCGAACGTTCAGGAATTTCAAACTGGAATTTTTGGTCAAATGGAAATTATGCACCTAATAATTATATTACAATAAGTATAGTATTTTCCCGAACCCAAGGGCAATCAATCAAATCCATGGCGGATTTCGCTTGACTCTCCACGAAACGCGCAGTTGCTTTTACTTCCGGCGGAGCTCTATTGTTGAATCAGCCAATCAGATTCATTAAAATCACGTCCAAAATCTGGACGTGATCTGTAATTTGCAGACAATCCGTAGAAGAATTGGATCAGGCCCATTTTAGCGGACACCCATAAAGAGAATGTAAGGAGCGCGGGCCTGATCGCAGGTTAAAATGAGTAAAAATGAGTAAAATGAGTAAAAATGAGAGTAAAATGAGAGTAAAATGTGTAAAATGAGTAAAATGAGTAAAATGAGTAAAAATGAGTAAAATGAGTAAAAATGAGTAAAATGAGTAAAAATGAGTAAAATGAGTAAAAATGAGTAAAATGAGTAAAAATGAGTAAAATGAGCAAAATGAGCAAAATGAGTAAAATGAGTAAAAATGAGTAAAATATAATATTATATCTAAGTTTGTGATGAGAATATCAAATTTAGAAATTTCTAAACAACAAAAATCCACCTCAATTATTGTCAACTTTTTGGGATAATCTTGTTCTGTTTTTATTTTTTATAGTTAGGGCAAATAATATTGTGACAAACTCCATAGCAACTAAAAAACTTCAATTGATCCTCAAATTGCTGGAAAGCGCATTTCCGAGGGCTTAGGTTTTTAAAATTTTCCCAGGAGAGCATGCCCGCGAACCTCCCTAGAAACTCCCGTCTGCGATGGTTGCTGCCCAACTTTCGGCAGTCATTTTTCTCGTCCTTTGTTAACATCATACACAGCGTTTGAGCCTGAAAGTTTCGCGGATTCGGATTATAGCAAAAATATTTGTGGATTGACGGATTTGGCCAAAAATTATAGCGGATTAGCGGATTCGCATACCCCTATTCACCCCCCTCTGTTAGGGGTGGCGAATGATAAATTGAAGACTTTGCGAGACGGCGAGACTAGCGTTTTTCTTGACTGTGAGACCCATATTTTTTTAAAGACCATTTGCCACCCTTATATTGTTTCTTGTAGAAACTCTAATATCAATTTATTGATATGGACATTTCTGTCAGTAAATTAAATATTTATTTGCTATTCTTTTTCAGGAATTCTTAACCCGGATTGAGGTAAACATTTTTTATTGCAGTGTGTTAAGTATTGCAGATAATATTATATACTATTATTGTGATTTAAATGTTATTAAGACGATTTCCGCTGGACGTTCGAGCAAAAAAGTGAAAAAATTAAGTTACCAAAAAAATACTCATAGCACGGTAACATTTTGAATACAGTTAAGAAGAAATTATCAATAAATTAGCTCCCAAGCTGACCCCGCGAGAGAAGTCATTAGATATTTTAATTAAAAAGACGCTTCATGTCAGTTCAAAACAAAATGGCGTGCGTTTTTATCATTTTTTTTACGAGGTTTGACATTAATTTTCTCGAGAATGCTTGAGAATTTAATTGCGGGGTCACTTGGAGAAGTGAATTAAAGTGATATGTTTCAAATAGTATTCAAAAATGTTACCGTGCTATGAGTAGATTTTTAGTAATTAATTTTTGCACTTATTGCTCGAACGTTTGAGCGGAATCCGTCTTAATGTCATTTTAGAAAGGGGAAAGTCTTGAGCATTAGCTCATCAGATGTCATGCTTTAAATACTATGGTGTGTACTAAGTTTGAATATTTTCCAACAGTCGCAGTAGCCCAGTAGTCAAACTTTGTATCACCATAAGAAATTATTTTTAACTCTTTCATTCCCAAGCCTGAAATATTCTTTATACTACTTTTGCTATACATTTCTGAGAATAATTTTGGTGAATGTCTTATCATGTAGTTTTATTAAATTTATTTGCCAATAATGCCATACTGTATTGCACTCTTACACTTATTTATTACTTTTTGGCAATTATTCCTGTTTGCTTCCAGACAAATAGCTCATTTCAAAACTGAGGAGTAAAATTCTACAATAATGGCTTACTGTAATTAAAAAAAAATTAAAATAATAATTTAAAAGTGCACATTGAGAAACTGAGTTAAGAAAATAGACAACTACTGTATTCAAATTTCTGATTTGTCAATGGCATGGCCAAAATTTACAAACTATATAAAAATTAATGTTTTTTTTTCTTCAGGAATTACCTTCCATTGCTGCCTATCTGAAGTCAGACAGTTTCAAGGCTCATCCCATCAACAACAAAATGGCCAAGTTCAAATAAATTGAAAAAGAACTCGGGAAAGAAAAAAAGGACGGAATGAAAACAAACCATGATGTTCTGTCTTAGTTTGACTGTGTAGCTTAGTTAGGTGTTAGTAAAGAAAATAAATTATCTCAGTGACACTGGTTTTGTTTGGTCAATGACATAAAAAAATCGGAGCGACGAAGTTTGCAAGAACGGGCAAAATTATTTTGCCCGTTCTTTCAAACTTCATCGCTCCGATTTTTGCTCAATTTTAAACTTTGTCTCGCCCGACTAACTGCCCCTGGGTTTCCAAGAATGGGGTTCACTGGGTATTATTGGTCAATGGTTGCCGTCATAAACACAATAATACTGATACCAAACGTTGGTGCGGAGATACCCCAATGATGCTGGAGTAGCAAAATGTTAGAACTCAATAGAGCCTCCAACTAAGTTAGATCGATGGACTCTGGTGGTAGTGGTGGGGGGGGGGGGGGGGGGGGGAGTATCTGTAACACAAACATCCTCTTTATTACCCGTTTTCAATTATTTTACAATTATCTGTGC
Source organism: Desmophyllum pertusum (assembly GCA_029204205.1). Lineage (NCBI taxonomy): Eukaryota > Metazoa > Cnidaria > Anthozoa > Scleractinia > Caryophylliidae > Desmophyllum > Desmophyllum pertusum. The sequence goes on from MU826375.1 coordinate 128,808, forward strand.
CTTACCATTGCCACTCGACAAAGTTTTTGATTAATTTTTGACATTTTTGACAACTTTCTGATGGCTTTTGTTTCAACTGGCCAATCAAAATGCAAGAATGATGAGAGGCGGAGTTTTCAAGCACCACGTTTGCGTTCTCTGCCTCCCACAGTTCTTGCAATTTGATTTGCTAGTTTAAATGGAAGCCATCAGAAAGTTGTCCAAAGGATGTCAAGAAGTTGTCAAAAATTAATCAAAAACTTTGTCGAGTGGCAACAGAGCAGGGGTGGATGCAGGATTTTTTGATAGGGAGGTTGAAAGAGAATTTTTGGAAGTCGGACGTCAGTAGTAAATGTGCGGAGAGGCTCCCAAGAAAAAATTGAGATTTCAGGCTCTGAAAAGTGCATTTTGGTGGATCCTGGAGATGGTTTTGTTATGGATAACGGAGAAAGCAAAAAAACCTCAGGTCTGATAGGGGTTCCGGACCCCCCCGACCCTCCCCCTGTATCCGCCACTGAACAGTAGGACGTTCTTCACTGGAAATCCCTGTGACCGGAACATAACACTTGACATGAAATTAGTGAAATCATTTTGTCATTGCAAAAGCTACTGCAAAAATTTCGAAAATCAGTTGTATGGAAAACAGTCTAGTCTCAGAATGTCAGCTTATACCCGTACTTCAACTCACACATACCCGCTTCATATCCCCGACGGAAGAAACCTGGCGTCACGCGAGGTGTCCAAGAACGGAAGCGGCTCGTCACGCTATCCTACGAACGTCACGGAGCGCAGATTCCGGCAGTTAGGGAGACATTCGAGAAGGCTAGCAGATGTGTCAAACTTTTTTTATAATCTGTTTGTAAATGGAAAATTTGGGAATCTTTGAAAAAAAGTTAAACACGGTCAGATAGTCTTTGAAAGCGGCCTGTTTCCTTCATGTATAGTGCCCAGTCTGTCACGGTGGCGTAAAAAAGGCGCGAAACTTTGGTGGTAAGCGCGCGACACGCGAGTTTTATCCGGGAACCTTCAAATTTGCATAACTCGCAATGCATGATAACAAAAAAACTGCGCGTGTCGAGCGTGTTGCCGACCGCGAAAATTGAAAATTTTGTCTTTGAAAAAAAGGTTAGTTTTTATTCTAAAACTTCTTAAAGACTGGCTTTCTGGCATTCTACCCGATAATGGCAGTTTATCTGCACATTTTGATGGGTTTTTATTGTTTCTTCTCCACTGTAGACAAGGAAATGAGTTCTCGAAGCTGTCGCGTGCAAAGCCGAAGGAAACATGGCCGTTGAGTCGTACAAAACTCGTACGAAAAACAGCTTACAACCATTTAATGGCCGAGGAAGGTGCTAAGCAGCTTAAATTGCAGATGTGAGGTGTGTATTCGGACTGTTTTGGCTTACATACGGCCATATATATTATAAATACCGGAGGCCCAGGGGACCAGGGGGGGAACTCAGGTATACTGACCGGGGGGGGGGGGGGTACTCAGGCGAAGACCTTTTTGGGGTGTGAAGTTAGCAATTTGATGACTTTTTGGGGTTACAAAATGTTCTGGCGATATTTTTGGGGTAGAAAGATTTGGTAGGGACTTTTAACTGATAGACTGGCTAAAACTGACAATAATTGAATGACTGGCTAACTGACTGATGTTTGGCTAACTGATGGACTAACTGACAGGCTGATGAACTGACTAATTGAGAGAATGGTGAATTGATTGACTATCTGACTGATGGAATGACATCTCGGCACGTCAAAAATCCACAGAAAGGAGGCATTGGCCGACCACAAAGTGAAAATACTTCTGCGGCTTAAAGTGCTACTACGATCAAAATTGTTGATATTCATTTTTTTACATTTTCGTGTACAATATGACTTTCTTATGTATCTTGCTAAATTTCAATTCATTACGAACATTAGAAGTCATTTTTATTTTACTTTTATTTCCGAGAATTTACGGCCGCCATTACTTGACCTTGTTCCAAGGCTTGGTTGTGAATTAGAGAAAATGACGTCATATACTCAAAAATACCTCCGGGTTGAAATTATAATAACAACTAGTATAACCAATGGTTAGGGAGTGCGGGCGATATCGATGGTTGGAGTTCCAGGATTAACAAGAGCCAGAATGGCTTTGAGCTAGCTCGGGCAAATTGCAGGATGTGAGTGGTTGCAAAAGCGTTGTGATGCAAAAACATGATGTCAGTCGGGTATCATGGGTTACATGATGATGTTCAGTGCTGTGGAACTGGCGATAAATAAAATTTTAGCTCATAGCCGTGATCCGTTAATTAAAAGTATTTTTAACTAGAACAAATTAAACCCTTTTTTATAGAAAATGAATTGTTAAGATATTCATGAAACTCAAACGTTTGCATTTGTAACAAGATGAAAGTGAACGATACAGTACAGAAAATGTATTTTCGGCAAACCAGACTGAGCCGTCACAGAGATTGCGTGACGAGCCCAAACAGCCAGACCCCGTGACGCCTGCTCCGCGCTAAATATCAAATTCTACAGAGTTTTATTGAGATTTTTAGCCACTCGAAGCTATTTTTGCCTCGGTAATAATTATACATCGATTATTTTGTTATTTTCAAAACGTTTGTGTTGTCTGAGCTTCGCATGCAATAAATTATATTACCAGAAAGAATGAAACAAACACTTTACAAAGTAAACTTACAACGTAAACATCAGTCGCCGATGAGTTTGTAACATCCGAATATGGTACGGTAGCAAATTGCTGCAAATCGTATGACCTTCCCTGTGATCGCGAAGAACTCGGGACACCTTCGTGACAGTTTTATTAGACTTTGAAACCCGCAACTCCAGTACAGTTACAACAGTATAATTTTGCTTTACCTCCGACGTGTCGAATAATTTGACCTCCCATATTTGGAACGTTTCATGTGATCGAAGGTCAAAACACTCGTGATCACATTCCATTCATTCTTGGTGGAAGATTATTAGGAATGTGCCAAGTTCTGGGTACTAACATGCCGCGCATGCGTAATAGCAACATTGAGATTAGGATTGCGGGTTTCTCTGGGCGCCCGCAATAAGTATAGAAAATTGCACGAAGAAAAAGTCCAAAGTTGTTGTTGCTCTTCATGCAATTTTCTATACTTATTGTTATTATAATTTCAACCTGTGAGGTATTTTTGAGTATCTGACGTCATTTTCTCTAATTCGCAACCAAGCCTTGGAACAAGGTCAAGTAATGGCGGCCATAAATTCTCGGAAATAAAAGTCCAAAAAAAATTACTTCTAATGTTCGTAATGGATTGAAATTTGGCAAGATATATAAGAAAGTCATATTGTACACGGAAATGTAAAAACATGAATATCAACAATTTGATCGTAGTAGCACTTTAACAAGCTCAGATAGACCGTGTCTTGCTTTAAAATATTTTGGGAATGTTTTCTAAACTAGGGACACACACAATGGATTTGGCTTTGATTGGCTTCTGAAAATCCACAGGAGGGAAGCATTGACCGACCACAAAGTGTAATTACTTCAGCAGCTTAACAACAGCACTGCAGGAAAAATTTGTTTATTTGGAACTTTTCAGTTAAACCATGGAACTTTTAACAATAGCGAAACTACAGTGCCATCTTGGTTTTTTAAAGGAGAAGGTCACTCCAGAAAGCGCATTCTTTTTCTCACTACCATTAAAAAGTATATATGAAGATAAATTACTGACCGTAGTTTGAAGTTCCAAAGACCCTCATAACCTCGCGAAATTTGCCTTCAAGTATGTCGAAAAATTTGACTTGACCGCCGCCATTTTGGAGACTACTCAGCAACCTGGCCGCATAATCGTGACGTCAAATAGTCCAACCTGAATATGAATATTGGCGGGAAGCGCTGTGTGATTTTGGTGTGCCTTCGTTCGATGTTTCGATCCACAATGCGGCCTCTTGTGCAGCTCCAAACTGTTGTAACAGGTCGCAAAAGGATAGAAGAGGAATTATATTTCATAATTTGTTTGCCGTTGCTCGACCTCCTAAAATTAATTGTCCCGTTCGACGAAACAGAATCAAGTTCTAATTTTCGAAGCGATCGCGGCAACGCAGCATTTCGGTGTTACACTATAAAGCAACGTTTCTTTCAATTTGTCTTGCGGCGGCTTAACAAAATTGCGAGACAAATTGCACGAAACATTTTTAGTGTCACAGCGCCTTAATTAAATTGAATCATTTCGGAATACTGACAAACTAACCTCTTGTCGTTCTTTCATGCCTTTGCTTCTTTAGCCCTTTTCGTGTTTAAAAATTGTCGGAACAGCATCAGGTTTCTGATTTATTTTATAGTGTTACCAGTAAGAAGTTGATCTGACTTAAAATCAATCTCAAAGCAGTCATCCGTAAAGTGGTCGGAAGAAACATAAATGTATTCGGGTTTTGGCAAGAATCTCTTATGGCGGCCGAGTTTAACTAGCCACGGCATTTCTTGGCAAGATCTTTTCAATTAACAGCAAATGATGAAATATAATTCCTCTTCTATCCTTTGCGATCTGTTACAACAGTTTGGAACTGCAAAAGAGCCCGCATTGTGGACTCGAAACATCGAACGAAGGCACACCAAACAGCAACTACGTTTAAATCACACAACGCTTCCCGCCAATTCAGGTTGGACTATTTGACGTCACGATAATGCGGCCAGGTTGCTGAGTAGTCTTCAAAATGGCGGCGGTCAATTCGAATTTTTCGACACACTTGAAGGCAATATTCGCGAGGTTACGAGGGTCTTTGGAACTTCAAACTACGGTCAGTTATTCATCTTCATATATACTTTTTAATGGTAGTGAGAAAAAAAATGTGCTTTCTGGAGTGACCTTCTCCTTTAAGGTTTATAAAAACAGGCATTACTTTTAAACTTGTCTAACTCCCTGAAGAAGTCTGCAACAGACAGATGAAATACAGTTCATTATTATGCACACATTCACACCAGCCCTGTCAGATAAAAATCAGGACTCGATACTAACAGTCGCCAACTAGCCAAAGACTAGTAAAAAATTCAGTTTTGGCTACCAGCCAGGGTTTGTTTTCATACTAGCAATTTTGGCTATTGAAAAACTCAAAACAGAAATCAAATGTATCCTAGATGCACATACGTGTTTTAACGAGTTGTTAAGCTCCTACATGTATTAGCGTTATGTGATAAAATATACTTACTTACTTACTTATTATTATGTACTTACTTACTTACTTACTTTCTTTCTTTCTTACCTACTACCTACCTACCTACCTACCTACCTACCTACCTACCTACCTACCTACCTACCTACCTACCTACCTACCTACCTACCTACCTACCTACCTACCTACCTACCTACCTACCTACCTACCTACCTACCTACCTACCTACCTACCTACCTACCTACCTACCTACCTACCTACCTACCTACCTACTTACTTACTTACTTACTTATTATTATGTACTTACTTACAACTGTACTTACTTACTTTCTTTCTTTCTTACCTACCTACCTACCTACCTACCTACCTACCTACCTACCTACCTACTTACTTACTTACTTACTTACTTACTTACTTACTTACTTACTTACTTACTTATACTTACTTACTTACCTACCTACCTACCTACCTACCTACCTACCTACCTACCTACCTACCTACTTACTATTACTTACTTACTTACTTACTTACTTACTTACTTACTACTTACTTACTTACTTACTTACTTACTTTACTTACTTACTTACTTACTTACTTACTTACTTACTTACTTACTTACTTACTTACTTACTTACTTACTTACTTACTTACTTACTTACTTACTTACTTACTTACTTACTTACTTACTTACTTACTTACTTACTTACTTACTTACTTACTTACTTACTTACTTACTTACTTACTTACTTACTTACTTACTTACTTACTTACTTACTTACTTACTTACTTACTTACTTACTTACTTACTTACTTACTTACTTACTTACTTACTTACTTACTTACTTACTTACTTAGGGAAAATGCAAAGGGAACAAAAAACCGAAGGAGAAGGTAATGATAAATTTGAATGATTTCAAATTGTACAAGCATGTAGTGCTGTTAGGTTTTAATTATATCGTGCAAAACTGTCCAAATTAATCGTTAATTTGGACACTATCCAAATTAAGGATTAATTTGGACAGTTTGAAAAATTAACAAATAATCGTGCGCGCGCTTGTATGGGATTTTGGGCTAGCGATATAATTAGCATTGTAATATTATTGTCTACTGTCTACCTTTACCTAGCAAAAAATGATTTTGGCTAGTAAAATCTGACAAGTAACTAGGCACTTGGCCAGTATGTTAAAAGTTAGTCTTGAGCCCTGAAAAAATGATAAAAATAGTGCCTAAGTGAATATCTTTCATTTGCATTGATTATCAATTATTTGTCAAAGGAATAAAAATTGCAGTAATTATTGTTAAACACAATTTAGTATTTGGCAACACTATTTTAAATTTCTTGATTTATAGGGTTACTCAAGGTGACAGCAATCATCACTGATTATACTACCAGGTTGAGTTCATTCTCGTCCCCAGAGGCCACGATCCTTTTGGTCAGCACCGAGAATCGGAACCTCTGGCCGGTTCCAACACCGACGGGAAGACCAAGATTCGCGGACTTCCGGTTTTGGAACCGGCCAGAGGTCCCGATTCTTGGTGCTGACCAAAAGGATCGTGGCCTCTGAGGATGAGAATGGGTTGAGTTAGGCTTGTGATGATGGGCATCCATTGTTTCTTTGTCCTTCTGACCCTTTCTTTTCCACCACAAAGAGTTATGCTTGTGTGATGGGCATACATTGTACTTTCTTTCTATGTTCTTTGACCCTCTCACTTACGGCAGGTTGAGTTAGGATTGTGACGATGAGCATCCATTGTTTGTTTATCCTTGTGGCCCTCTCTTTCCGCCAGGTTGTGTTAGGCTTGTGACGACGGGCATCCTTTGTTTGTTCGTTCTTGTGACCCTCTCTCTTCCACCAGGTTGTGTTAGGCTTGTGACGACGGGCATTCTTTGTTTATTCGTTATTGTGACCCTCTCTCTTCCCAGGTTGTGTTAGGCTTGTGACGACGGGCATTCTTTGTTTATTCGTTATTGTGACCCTCTCTCTTCCGCCAGGTTGTGTTAGGCTTGTGACGACGGGCATTCTTTGTTTGTTCGTTATTGTGACCCTCTCTCTTCCGCCAGGTTGTGTTAGGCTTGTGACGACGGGCATTCTTTGTTTGTTCGTTATTGTGACCCTCTCTCTTCCGCCAGGTTGTGTTAGGCTTGTGACGACGGGCATTCTTTGTTTGTTCGTTATTGTGACCCTCTCTCTTCCGCCAGGTTGTGTTTGGCTTGTGACGACGGGCATTCTTTGTTTGTTCGTTATTGTGACCCTCTCTCTTCCGCCAGGTTGTGTTTGGCTTGTGACGACGGGCATTCTTTGTTTGTTCGTTATTGTGACCCTCTCTCTTCCGCCAGGTTGTGTTTGGCTTGTGACGACGGGCATTCTTTGTTTGTTCGTTATTGTGACCCTCTCTCTTCCGCCAGGTTGTGTTTGGCTTGTGACGACGGGCATTCTTTGTTTGTTCGTTATTGTGACCCTCTCTCTTCCGCCAGGTTGTGTTTGGCTTGTGACGACGGGCATTCTTTGTTTGTTCGTTATTGTGACCCTCTCTCTTCCGCCAGGTTGTGTTTGGCTTGTGACGACGGGCATTCTTTGTTTGTTCGTTATTGTGACCCTCTCTCTTCCGCCAGGTTGTGTTTGGCTTGTGACGACGGGCATTCTTTGTTTGTTCGTTATTGTGACCCTCTCTCTTCCGCCAGGTTGTGTTAGGCTTGTGACGACGGGCATTCTTTGTTTGTTCGTTATTGTGACCCTCTCTCTTCCGCCAGGTTGTGTTAGGCTTGTGACGACGGGCATTCTTTGTTTGTTCGTTATTGTGACCCTCTCTCTTCCGCCAGGTTGTGTTTGGCTTGTGACGACGGGCATTCTTTGTTTGTTCGTTATTGTGACCCTCTCTCTTCCGCCAGGTTGTGTTAGGCTTGTGACGACGGGCATTCTTTGTTTGTTCGTTATTGTGACCCTCTCTCTTCCGCCAGGTTGTGTTTGGCTTGTGACGACGGGCATTCTTTGTTTGTTCGTTATTGTGACCCTCTCTCTTCCGCCAGGTTGTGTTTGGCTTGTGACGACGGGCATTCTTTGTTTGTTCGTTATTGTGACCCTCTCTCTTCCGCCAGGTTGTGTTTGGCTTGTGACGACGGGCATTCTTTGTTTGTTCGTTATTGTGACCCTCTCTCTTCCGCCAGGTTGTGTTTGGCTTGTGACGACGGGCATTCTTTGTTTGTTCGTTATTGTGACCCTCTCTCTTCCGCCAGGTTGTGTTTGGCTTGTGACGACGGGCATTCTTTGTTTGTTCGTTATTGTGACCCTCTCTCTTCCGCCAGGTTGTGTTTGGCTTGTGACGACGGGCATTCTTTGTTTGTTCGTTATTGTGACCCTCTCTCTTCCGCCAGGTTGTGTTAGGCTTGTGACGACGGGCATTCTTTGTTTGTTCGTTATTGTGACCCTCTCTCTTCCGCCAGGTTGTGTTAGGCTTGTGACGACGGGCATTCTTTGTTTGTTCGTTATTGTGACCCTCTCTCTTCCGCCAGGTTGTGTTAGGCTTGTGACGACGGGCATTCTTTGTTTGTTCGTTATTGTGACCCTCTCTCTTCCGCCAGGTTGAGTTAGGCTTGTGACGACGAGCATCCATTGTTTGTCCGTTCTTGTGACCCTCTCGCTTCCGCCAGGTTGGGTTAGGCTTGTGACGACGAGCATCCATTGTTTGTCCGTTCTTGTGACCCTCTCGCTTCCGCCAGGTTGGGTTAGGCTTGTGACGACGAGCATCCATTGTTTGTCCGTTCTTGTGACCCTCTCGCTTCCGCCAGGTTGGGTTAGGCTTGTGACGACGAGCATCCATTGTTTGTCCGTTCTTGTGACCCTCTCGCTTCCGCCAGGTTGGGTTAGGCTTGTGACGACGAGCATCCATTGTTTGTCCGTTCTTGTGACCCTCTCGCTTCCGCCAGGTTGGGTTAGGCTTGTGACGACGAGCATCCATTGTTTGTCCGTTCTTGTGACCCTCTCGCTTCCGCCAGGTTGGGTTAGGCTTGTGACGACGAGCATCCATTGTTTGTCCGTTCTTGTGACCCTCTCGCTTCCGCCAGGTTGGGTTAGGCTTGTGACGACGAGCATCCATTGTTTGTCCGTTCTTGTGACCCTCTCGCTTCCGCCAGGTTGGGTTAGGCTTGTGACGACGAGCATCCATTGTTTGTCCGTTCTTGTGACCCTCTCGCTTCCGCCAGGTTGGGTTTGGCTTGTGACGACGAGCATCCATTGTTTGTCCGTTCTTGTGACCCTCTCGCTTCCGCCAGGTTGGGTTAGGCTTGTGACGACGAGCATCCATTGTTTGTCCGTTCTTGTGACCCTCTCGCTTCCGCCAGGTTGGGTTAGGCTTGTGACGACGAGCATCCATTGTTTGTCCGTTCTTGTGACCCTCTCGCTTCCGCCAGGTTGGGTTAGGCTTGTGACGACGAGCATCCATTGTTTGTCCGTTCTTGTGACCCTCTCGCTTCCGCCAGGTTGGGTTAGGCTTGTGACGACGAGCATCCATTGTTTGTCCGTTCTTGTGACCCTCTCGCTTCCGCCAGGTTGGGTTAGGCTTGTGACGACGAGCATCCATTGTTTGTCCGTTCTTGTGACCCTCTCGCTTCCGCCAGGTTGGGTTAGGCTTGTGACGACGAGCATCCATTGTTTGTCCGTTCTTGTGACCCTCTCGCTTCCGCCAGGTTGGGTTAGGCTTGTGACGACGAGCATCCATTGTTTGTCCGTTCTTGTGACCCTCTCGCTTCCGCCAGGTTGGGTTAGGCTTGTGACGACGAGCATCCATTGTTTGTCCGTTCTTGTGACCCTCTCGCTTCCGCCAGGTTGGGTTAGGCTTGTGACGACGAGCATCCATTGTTTGTCCGTTCTTGTGACCCTCTCGCTTCCGCCAGGTTGGGTTAGGCTTGTGACGACGAGCATCCATTGTTTGTCCGTTCTTGTGACCCTCTCGCTTCCGCCAGGTTGGGTTAGGCTTGTGACGACGAGCATCCATTGTTTGTCTGTTCTTGTGACCCTCTCGTTTCCGCCAGGTTGGGTTAGGCTTGTGACGATGAGCATCCATTGTTTTTCCGTGCTTGTGACCCTCTCGCTTCCGCCAGGTTGGGTTAGGCTTGTGACGACGAGCATCCATTGTTTGTCCGTTCTTGTGACCCTCTCGCTTCCGCCAGGTTGGGTTAGGCTTGTGACGACGAGCATCCATTGTTTGTCCGTTCTTGTGACCCTCTCGCTTCCGCCAGGTTGGGTTAGGCTTGTGACGACGAGCATTCTTTGGTTGTTCGTTCTTGTGACCCTCTCTCTTCGCCAGGCTGGGTTAGGCTTTGTTTTTGTCGATCTTATAACCCTCTCTTTTCTGCCGTGTTAGTGTTATGACGACGGGATTCATTTTTTGTTTGTTCTTGGGACTCTCTCGGGTTGAGTTGGTTGTTCGTTCTTGTGTTGAGTTGAGTTGGCCTTGTTATAATGGGCATGTACATGTATTATTTGTTTTTTTTCTTCCGGGTTGTGACATCTACAGTATGGTCCGCTATCAGTTCTTTTCGTTTTATCTGTTACATTTTTACCCTAATGCTCCCTTACATTAATCATAAATGTCTGGAGATGGATTGGCCATGTTGTGCGGATGGAACCAGAGTGGGACCCAAGCTTAGCACTTACTTGGACACCTCATGGAAAGACATGTAGAGGAAGGCTGGCTAGGATGACATGGAGAAGTTCTGCTGTCAGAGAGCGAAAGGAGATGGGGTTTACATCCTGGTAAACTGCAACAGTTGTGGCAAAGGATAGGTCAAGATGGAGGGAGCTCATTTCCAGCCCTATTCCACACCCAGGGAGAAGGAACTAAGCTAAGCTAACCATATGCTGCTTGTACTGCACAAATCATAGAGATGGAGATGTTCAGCAGCTTGTTTATCCATATTTGGTAAAAATAACAACAGTAGTACAGTATGTACCTAATGTAACATTGACTGTACAGTACCTTTCACGTGTAATGGAGCCCTGACATGCACGTAAATTGTGTGTAAGGGGCTGATTACATGGCAAATTTCAGCCCAGTAAGGGGGCTGGAATTTTGTCGTGATTACATGACGAATTTTAGCCTGGGTGCCAAATTTGAAATTGCGCGGGAAGATTCATCAGAGAATCAGGAGCGATTTTAATACGCGGTAACTTATTAAATATCGGCTGAAGGTTTGTAGAACGAGGCATATAAAAACAAAAGGATCCATTCTTATTCAATGACATTGAATAAGATTTTTAATTTTATCGCCTTTATTCCACTGAAACCTTTTCTCCTTCACAGCCACCATCTTGGTTCATTGAAAACACAGAAGAGATTTTAAAATACACGGCAACGTTTTTCCATATCTGCTGCACGTTTGTAGTACGCACGTTTAAGAATGAAAGGATCCATCTATTCTTATTCAATGACATGCAAATACATGTAAATTGCTGGGTATTCTACAGTTTAGCGAAAACACAATCCAAGTTCCAGTCCCAAGTTCACTTTTCAGCTCGGGTTGAAATTCCATTTTGATTACGTAGGCTTTTTCAGCCCGTTTGACTGGGCTGAAAATTCCAGCCCAGTATGAGAAACCGGGCTGGAATTTTCAGCCCAGGTCAGCCCAAGCTGAAACCTTCTCCATGTAATTGCCAACTTCATTTCAAGAGGATTTGTTTCGGAAGTCAGCCCCCCTAACCGGGCTGAAATTCGCCATGTAATCGGGCCCCTAAGAGGTGTAAATTGCATTTTACACGCATTTGTCTCGTGTATAAAAGTTATGCTTGTAATAGAAAGGCCTGCTTACACGCATACGCATGTATTTAGAGTAGATTTAACAAACCTTTTGCTATTGATACATGCATACACATATTTTTCAGATACATGTAGTAAGCCATTGTTTGAAAACATACTTTGACTTGGAAATACGCATGTAAAGTAGTGTAGTGTGACAAAAACGGCACAGTTATAATTTTTGGCATAGCAACAATGCCGGGTGCACAGTAAACACTTTTGTTTCCCTTTATTCAATCCAGCAATTGAATCCAGTTATTTATCCAGCGATATTTACTTGCTTGATTGACGGACAATAGTTTCCTTGTATGCCAAGAAAACTATATTCTATCCCGCGTCGCATACCTATATAGCTTACATATGGGAGTTACCCCCCCCCCCCCCCCCCGCCCGGGAGTTAATTGTTTTATCCACACTATATAAGAAGCCAATCAGTGTCTCTTTTAAAATCAGCAAGTTTATATTCTTTGTTCCTCTAGAACTCATAAAGTGTTATCCACCAAGGAGAAACAGGGCAAAACTGCAAAAAAAAGCTGACGTCCCAAGCCACTGGTCCTGGATGCCGTCTGACAAGAAGTTTGAACACGTACGGTTAACGGCATTGTCAACTGAATATAAAGAAGGAGTTGTTGTTTGAAAGGACAATGAAGAAGAGTGTGAAAATAAACAGCATTGAACGTGTTCAGTTACCGTTCATGTGGGAGAAGTATCGAAGGTATTTTAACTAATCAACAGTAGAGTTCACAACCTTGTTCCCAGGGTCTCTCATCTCCCCACGCTCCCTCTGGGGTGGGGAAATGAGAGACCCTGGGAACGAGGTTGTAGAGTTCACTCAAAAGCAATAACAACAAAAGTTACTTTGATTTCAGATAACAATGCCTGGATGAACAATTCATAATAGAAGAGTTTTTGAACTCAAAAGCAGTGAAAAAATGTTTTCATAACGTAAGAAGTATTCAGATCCATTCTTCATTATGGTTGTGGAGAATGTTATTATTGATCAGTAACCAATCAAAATTGCTATGATTAACATTATGTATATTATGACATAAAGTTTTGGTAACTGGTAATAATTTTAAACAAATAGGTTTAACCATTTTTCGTAATATTAAATATTATTATTATTATTAAATATTTTCCACTATGTGCTTTGCTTTCAAAGATATTTGACACCATTCAATGCATAGTGGAATACCTGATTGATCCTATTAATTTATTTCAGGATTTCCATGAAAACCACCCCAGTGAAAGAGGCCTACAGTTTAAATATTGTTATTACATAGGCTACCCCAATGGGGGTCCAGGTCGGTCACTTGGCCAAACCGGTAGGATGAGAGCTGGGGCAGAGAGCTGTTTGCGTAATTCAGCGTTTTCAAGTCTTGGCTCCGAATAATATCAGTTTGGTATGTTTGTTTGCAGTTATTTTGATTGTACACGTTTCACAAACCACCTGGGACTTACTTGGTCGAATGTATGTGACTGTAATTTTCCAGAAACGGTGCTCTTGTCCTAATGATAAATGAATTTCTTGTCTACTTTTTAGTTGGAACGGAAAAAAGTTATCAACTTTATCCGTTTAAAAAACCCCACTCACATGTACTTCTCGATACTTCAGTAATCACATACTATAATTAGTCCAAGAATGACTAAAATTCCCAAAAAATTCAACGGATTACACCAAGAATGTCGACATTTGAATACCAGAATAAATCCTTCGGGCCAACACGTTATTCTGGTAATTTATTCTGGCATTCAATGTTGACAATTCTCGGTGCAATCCGGTAACATTTTTGTGAATTTTGGTCATTCGTCGTTTTGCTTGGACTAATTATAGTATGTGATTACTGAAGTATTGAGAAGTACACGTGAGTGTCGTTTTTAAGCCTGAACATGCGCCGAACCGTGAAACACTGACTCCCTTTAAGGCACAATCAGATATTGTGTAACAAATGCTTGAATGCTCCACTGATGGCCATGTTTTTTTTTCGAGCAAGAACGGGGATAAATTTCATGGCCCAGTTGTGAGCTTGGATATCTTTCATCCTATGTGTAATTTTCCGAAAATGGTGGTCTTTTTACGAGTGAATGGAATGAAAGGAGTTTAGCTGTGGAAACAGATATGCAAATTTTCACTCCTTCGCTCCTTCGCTTCCTGCTAACTTTTTGTAAATCCGCTGACTAGTGCATAACGCTTGCGCATATATTGCGCATAAATATACAGTGGGACATACAGTGGAACTCTCCACGCGAAACGAAAATTGGTTTGCGAAATCAGGAAGTTCGAAATATCGGGGGTAAAATTACAGTGAAACTGAAGTCCAAGGGAAACGACTTTTGGTTCGAGTTATCGGGGAAATCGAGGGTTCGAGAGATGTAAGTTCCACAGAATTCGGGGTCATCGCGGACCATCGATCGAGTAAAATGGTGCGTGGTGGCACGTATGTACAAACTTTCCAAGGCCTAGTGCGGAAAATTACCTCTTTGAAGCTGAAAATGAAAGGGAGAAACACCCACAAATTTCCAAGTGGCCTCAAAATGGATGGTAGAAGAATTTGAGAAGATATGGACCGCCGGTGGCGTTTCAAAATACCGGGAAAATAGGGTGGCAATTCACAGACTTTCGGATGTTCTCAAGACTTCTGTTCATGAAAGCGAAATGGTAATGTACTCAGTATATTGCTTTGATGTGGATGGATGTCGCACGGCTAGCTATTTATCTCGGTTGCAACCGGTGATTGTTTATAATTCACGAAAATCAAACGGATATATATCGTCGCACTGATTACAATCGTGTGGAATCTGGAATGTAAATAAACAGAATAAACAAACCTTTCAGTCTTTCACACGTTTGCGGACTTTTTTGCTACAGTTAGGTTTAAGTTTTATTTAAAGTAAATTTATTTTCGTGAAAGGAGAAAATATTATTTTATTTTGATATTTCTGTTTCTATGAGTAAAATATGCAAATTCAGAAAGAAACATTTTCTGTCATTTTCGATCGATCATCCCGCGGCGGGTATCGCAAATCTTATTATAACACAATGTATAATAACACGGGTTTGGAAGTAAACAAGTATAGTTTATTTTTACATGAAAGCGAAAGTTTCCAATAATATATTAAAGCGGCGAGACTTCGGGGCAACGTCCTACAAAATCAACAACCATTCTGTCACGCATTGAACATTTTAATACGTCTTCGCCATCAACTGATGAAGAGTGGAATAATTTCCTTTCCTTTGACATATATTTTTACCGGCCGATGCGAAATGCATTGAGAAATTCATCGAATTTGTTTGCGTTCATTGTTTTGCTTTTTTAAAATAGGACTTATAAAGACGCTGTTGAGATTATAGAATTTTAAGTACGTCAGATTTGCCACATGTCCGTGTTTATAAGTACCGTGGAACCACAGGTCGCCCAAGCTAAAGATAAGAGAACAGTGTCACGGTATAAGCGGTATTAGGGAGTTTAAGCAAATCGCTACGGCTGGCCCTACTACGGCTACAGTAACCGAAGAGATCTGGGGAGAGTACGTCCCGGTGGTCTGCCAAATTTCAAGTGTAAGCGAAAGTGAAATACGAATAAAGAGTTGAAACAGTGTTGAAAGTCTCTTTTATTTGGGTTTCATTTGTTTTTCTAGGACCAATCGATTATTTCTGAACGAAAGCTGGGAAAGCTGCCATACCGTTTGTACATGACTGAACAAGATAATTAATCTTTTTAATCGAAGCATTGAAATGTAAGCTGAAGATGAGGAATATCTCAACGAATTTCGTGTGAATAACAAAAATATACCAGTACTCACCGAAGCAGAGCGCGTATCGTATCCACTAAACTCTCAAAGCAAGCTTTCACCGAAAAAACAACTTGGTGCTCAATACGATTATTTCATCAAACCTATTCGTAAATTACAAGCGTATGAGAGGCAAACTTGACGAAATGTTCGACCGAAATTGACTTCAAAGGATATAAAATCTGTTGGAACGCTTAAAATGCTGAGAAATCCATTGGAAAAGGATGGAGAAGCGAAATAAACCAGACGTACTAGCCACTACGGCAAAACCTCCCGACTCACGTAGTCAAATTTCACGCTACGGCTGGACAGAACCGACTGACATGCGCAGTGTCTCATTTTTGGAGAAATTGACTTCCGGTAGCCGTAGTAGCGCCAGCCGTAGCGATTTGCTTAAACTCCCTATTGTGTTACAACGGCTCGATTTATAAGGGTTTGTATGGGAACGCAACGGTTATGTTTTAGAAGATATAAAATCGAATGTTTTGTGAATAAAAACGACTTACCCTGTTGCTGTGTTGTATTCTTTGTAGTTTGCCAGCTTCTCAGGCCGGTTTGAGGCGATTTAGGCGAGTTTTAGTTTTCGAAGTTTTCCGTTAATATAAATAGGGAAGGTCGGAAAGAAAATTTCAAATCCAATCACTCGAAGATCGATAAATTCCGTTAAAATGCTCAAATCGCCTCAAAACTTCCACCAGTGTAATCTCCGATAGCGAATGTTCCCTCTGGTTGTATTTTCGGCTTCCAAATGCCGTTCTAACTGCAGATAAACTTTCGTCGGTTCGACACTCGCGTTTCCTGATACCCGTTGGACGTTTGAACCACACACAAAATGGCGTCATGTCGACAAAATCACCCTACGCCTGGGAGGGGCATGGACGTATTGTCATCCATACAAAATGACACTGCGGGGCCCGGAGAGGTCGATTGTCACTTGAAATCGACCAGCACGTGAAAATTTCCCGCCTAAACGTCGACCGCGCCGCTAACCGTGACCAACCGTCACATTCCAGTGAGGAATCGATCAATCCGTCCGACTGAAAGCAGATAAATATCGGACTAAATCAATATTTTCGAAAATAGCAAGCAGAGACGAAAAATATATAAATCTATGGAGATACTCAACAGCATAGAAATTGCTTTTTAATCCGTTTGGCCTGAAGAATAAGGCTTTACTTTTAGTCTCGAATTACAATTTGAAAGTCAGTGTGACAATCGACCTCTCCGGGCCCCGCAGTGTCATTTTGTATGGATGACAATACGTCCATGCCCCTCCCAGGCGTAGGGTGATTTTGTCGACATGACGCCATTTTGTGTGTGGTTCAAACGTCCAACGGGTATCAGGAAACGCGAGTGTCGAACCGACGAAAGTTTATCTGCAGTTAGAACGGCATTTGGAAGCCGAAAATACAACCAGAGGGAACATTCGCTATCGGAGATTACACTGGTGGAGGTTTTGAGGCGATTTGAGCATTTTAACGGAATTTATCGATCTTCGAGTGATTGGATTTGAAATTTTCTTTCCGACCTTCCCTATTTATATTAACGGAAAACCTCGAAAACTAAAACTCGCCTAAATCGCCTCAAACCGGCCTGAGAAGCTGGCAAACTACAAAGAATACAACACAGCAACAGGGTAAGTCGTTTTTATTCACAAAACATTCGATTTTATATCTTCTAAAACATAACCGTTGCGTTCCCATACAAACCCTTATAAATCGAGCCGTTGTAACACAATACCGCTTATACCGTGACACTGTTCGGAACTTAGAGAAATGACTGTTTTTATGCAACCACCATTATAGGTATTTTAATATTATTCACGAGTTGCTCATAAGAGCTTTTGATTTACCGAGAAATGAATTTGATGTTTACTTTTTCAAGGGAACGTAAATAAATTATTTGCTGACAACAAGAAACATACCAGGGCAAGCATCATTAACATATGTCATTCATGGGGGAATTACCAGGGCTTTAAAGTGCAACTAACCCCAAAAATTTTTATTCGTTTAAATAAATGTACTTGTTATTTGAAACTTAACTGCGAAATTTGTTTTGGATTTGGTTGAATCCTCGATTTTCTGTGCCCCGGCAAAGTCACCAAAAACGCCTCCATTTTTGTTCACGACCGCGTTTTTGACTGGGAATGAGTTTAGCGGCTTGTGACGTATGCCCGGGAACCTTAGATCCTTCGCGTCCACTCATTTCCTTTAGGAAGATGCGATACACATTCGAAAAGTGTGTAGAAACTCCTTCCAGGTGCGTTATTGGCCGTTGCAGCAACACCCCAGATTTAGAGAAAGGTATACTATACCATTTTATAGCGATCGTCGATAAATACGAAAAGACGATGGATTTTGTAATCTCAAACGAGCGAAGTATAAAGTGGGACTGTGAGAGTCATTGATCAAGAACTCTGAAATTTGTCCGCGCACTTCTAGCAGGCCGACTTCCAAAGGCTATTTAACCCGGTCAAAGCCAACTAGCAATTCGACCAAATTTTACCGAGAACCTATCTCCATCGCTGCTAAAAGATAACCAGAAAATTTAGTAGCTCGAGCGTCGATCCGTGATATCGCGCATCTGTAATGGCGTTAACATTTCTTCCTCGTGCGAAGCAATTTCGGGAATATTGATGAAAGTCAAAGACGAATTTCTTTTGAAGGATAAAATAGTAAAACTGACAAAAGATTTGAACTCCAAAAGTTTTTCTCTTGGCTGCGTCTCAAGCAACTCTTAATACACTTCTCTATAAACTCTCGATATACAAACTTTAAGCATGGACCAATACTTAAATAGGACAGCGCCAAAACAAGCTTTATTGGATGGCATATAAATTATAACCTCGCTAAACAGCAGTTATATGGTGTACGACAGCAGTAGCATTCGCTAAGATTTTAAAAGCGAATCATGTTTGCAGTTTCCACATGAACACCTACAATAAAGGTAAGATAATAACACTATTCTGTTCTGTTTAATTTTCACTGAGAATGCGAATAATACATTTCGTAGCGACATGACAGCAATCGCGTTTGTTTACATTTACGCAATACTTGGCAACTTGCGACTCACCAAGAATCCCTCACATGTTCCGTGCCGTCCAATCTTTTTTGAAGCATTCGTTCTAAATCTTCATTTTCTTTAACTTCTTTGTTGTACCTTTTTAGCCATTCCTTGTCCGCCAAGGGTTCATCAGCACACATATATGCCATTTCATCGAGGCTTTCATTGCTTGTTGTGCGATCTACAACAGCCGACTCGATCTCATCTTCCACCTCCATGTCGTATTCCGGAATAAAACATGTCTCAGAATCTTCGGAATCATAGTTCGACTCCGAATTTCCGTCGCTGGAAGACATATTTCTTTGTGGGTAAAATTGCGATAGTTATGAAGACGTAAAGAAAAAGAAATCATCCGAAGAAGTTTCTACACAGTGTAAATCCCTCACAAAAGCCTCTTATCGCTATTCAGAACGTTCCCGCCATTACGTCACAAGATCTCGACCCAGGACCCGAATAATGCGCGGTCGTGGGACAGAAAATTCCAAGTTTAAACGGCTGTAGAAACGCGGGGATTTTATCGATTGCGATAATTTTTTCGCAGACGTGATCAGGGTAGCAAGGAAATTTATTTAAGCGAAAAAACTTTTTGGGGTTAGTTGCACTTTAACTGCTGCGAATCGCGCAAACTCGCCACAGAAATTAATGTGACTTGTGTGACAGCTCAGTAACTGACAGCTTTGTTTTTAGACTATGAGCTTCTTGTTAGTAAAGAGTCATTGTTCGTTGTTTGCAGGACAAAGAAAACATGATGGCAGTGAAGACTGGTCACCACTGCCGGAGGAGCCACTGCTGCTGCCAACGTTGGCATTTCCGATAGACGTTTTAAAAGGCATGTCCTTGGGCGAGTGAGAATTCCATGGACGGATATGACAAGACAATTTTGAATATTTGCTTTCAGTAAGACCGAGCCCAGCAGGTCGGGGAGTACCATCCATAGGGCTGGGATTTTTCCCTTGTGTTACCGTAACGAGTGCGGCGGGGTTTTTTCATCCTATGGATGCTCGTTGGTACTTTCCCAGTTTTTTCTTGTTATTGTTCTGTCAGATTTACAGTAGTTTTTTTCAGATGTTCTAGTCCTTGTATTTGCTCTTGATCTGTCAGTTGTCATGCAGAATAAACCTTGCGGCCTCAGAGAACCTGTTAAGCCCCTTCCACACGAGCAAGCTTTCCTTGACAAGTTTTCCTTGCTCGTGTGGAAAGGTAAATTTGGCAATTTTTTCCTGACAAGTGTCCTTGTTCAAAAACAAGCGTGCCAGTTTTTGAACAAGGACACTTGTCAAGGAAAAATTGCCAAGTTGCGAAACTTGTTCGTGTGGACGTGTTTATCGTCCACACGAGCAAATAAAATTTGTCAAGGAAAAACTTGTCAAATTAAATTTGTTGTTTATCCACACGAGCAAGGAGAACTTGTCAAGGAAAACTTGCTCGTGTGGAAGGGGCTTTATACTGTATCATGCACGTGTCGTCAATGCTCTACAGTGGTATACATCAGAGAAACAAGATGCAGACTGGTTGATCACTTCAGGGGATACCCCCTCAACGTGATAAAGACGAAAGGGGACTGGGACTGCCTGTTCCACACCACTTTGGCAGTGAGAATCACTCGCTCGAAGACATGTTGGTGGTAGTGGTTAAGGGGGGACTTCACCTAAATTTCAAGGAAATTTTAAGAGGTTTAAAGAAGGAATAGAAGAAAGAAAATAATTTTTGGAACACCAACAGACAGTTTGCGTGACGTGACAATCTCTCGTATGCAAAATGCATGTTTATGTGCAAAAAATTGTCTAGTGTGGCCAAATTACTATCTACATACATCTCTTCCTCGCCAATGGGGAATAGGGCCGGAAACCCAAATTACTTTAGACAAAACCTATTGTAGGCAACTACATTGGTTTGGCAAAATGGGTTGTTGCCTACGGGTGGTTCAACTGTATCTTTGATTACTGTAAACTTGATGGGTATGTTTTTTAAACCTCTCTTGCTTTTCCTCTACTTTCGGATTTGATTTTTTTCTTGGTAAATCTTTTAGTACGCTCATTCAAGATTGCAGCAGAAACTTTTGGTCTTGTCAAAAAAAATTCCTTTTGCAGCACGTTTTTGAAAAGAAATATGTACAGTACATGTACTGTAGGTGTTATTTTCAATGTTGTGCAACTATAACAAATTACATGTGGTTTTGCATTGCGTGACTGATTGCTTTGTTACCAAAAATAAGTGTGACGTAAGACGAGAAGCACACTAGAATACATTTAAAAACTCTGGACTTAAAAGTGACAAATAATTTGTCACTGTGGTTTTGCATTGTGTGACTGAATTGCTTTGTGTACAGCTACAATTTTGCTGCAATCTTGAATGAATTTTTCGCTGTTATGCAAGTTCGGAATAAATAATGCGCGTG
Organism: Desmophyllum pertusum; assembly: GCA_029204205.1. NCBI lineage: Eukaryota > Metazoa > Cnidaria > Anthozoa > Scleractinia > Caryophylliidae > Desmophyllum > Desmophyllum pertusum. Next base: position 149,977 of record MU826375.1, read on the forward strand.
AAGTACATGTGTAAGGCTGGTTTGTATTATGATTGCTGGACTTACTTAATTTTTGTCGTTTTTGCTATATGCGCACCATATTAATTTTCTTTCGGAGTCATTTCTCATTTTCGTGAAAATACATAGCAGGCTAAGCACTGGTTTGCTTTCAAATTTTCTCGCGTTTGCCAGCAATCATTTGTAAACCAGTCTTACAGAGAAAGCGCAATGGAGAGGTTTTGTAAAACATGCTCTGAGCCATTCAGTCCCTAGTGATGAACATATTATTTCTCCTTACAATATCAATACATTGTCAAGCAGACAGCTGATGAGAATAAAGAAAATCATCAGCTAGGAGATATTGTCTTGATGTACAACCAAATTCTCACAACTAACATTTACGGCAATCAGTATTGTGAGGAGAATTAATATTTCCAGCTTGGAACTGAAAGGTTTATGTTTACAGTAATTGCAAAGTCTCAAGAAAACTTTGCGGCACTATTAAGACTTAGTTTTAGTAAACAGTTTGTTTCTGTGACGAAGTATGCCACAGAAACGTGTCATCAACATTGCGTAAAAAAAAAAATGCGTAAAAGGAATTTAATTTGGTTCCTAAGCATGCAGACAGCCACAATGTTCAGTTGTAATCTTCACATCCTTCTTAGGATCGTCACGCAACCGGGCGTCACATCATGTCACGCTTGTCCCTTTGTGTGACGACCCCAAGAAAGGCTGTTTAGATTACAAATTTGACTAAACATTGTGGCTGTCTGTATGCTCTGGAGTCAAATTAAATTTATTTTATGCGTTTTGCAATGTTGCCAACACACATCTTTGGCGTACTTTGTCATAGAAACGAACTTGTTTACTAAAACTAAGTCTTGATAGTGCCGCAAAGTTTTCTTGGGACTTTCACAGAACTTGGCTTATATTGGGGAGTTTATCTGGTTCACTCAAGTGGTTGGATTGCAAAATAAACAGCACAGGTTAGGAAGATAACTATATTTTATTGATCAATAAACTTGTCTCTTGTGTACATAACTTTAATTATAAAAAAAAATAAAAAAAAATCTAGCCAATCTTTGTCCCTGCTATTGGGTTGCTTTCACTCTGTTACTCCAAGTCGGTGTTGTTTCTTTAGTCCTCATTTAATATTCCAACTTTGAAATCCTGGTCTGTTTTACCTGATCCCTTGATCCGAGCCAGGGACAGTTGAACACTTGGAAGAGTTGACCGTTTGCTCCCAAGTGGAGAGGACAGCGTAAAGGAAAGCGAGAGTTTGCTCCCCATGCCTCCAGGGTCTCCTTCTTAATTTGTCACAATGCCACCACCGAATAAATTTGCAAAGATGCTAATTCACAAGCCAATGTCACACAAAACGTACGCAACCTGGACAAGAAAAACCGAAGTGCTAAACTTTGGTGCTCAATTTCAGTGCACGACTTTTGAAATAAAAGGAAAGATTTGAACACGAATCCCCCAGTCTGACTTCCCGACCAAACCTCCAGCCGATTAGCCTATGAATACGGCCGACTTCCATCACGTGCCGCATGCAGCGTCCCGACAGGATGCAGCGCGCCATGGAAGTCGGCTGTATTCGCAGGCTACCAGCCGATCGTCATCCCAAACTTCACCAAATAAAGCACAAGTCACTAAACATCTCTCATTTTGTGAAGCTACCGATGTCAGGTTACTCTCTCCAAGTTTCTCTTTAATTTAAATGAAAGAAAATAGCCGATATTTGTAAAGAATTAAGTAGTTAAAGGTTTAGTGTTGTACAAATTGCGAAAGGTTTCGGTTTAATAGCGCATTCAGCTCTGTTTGTTTGTTTCCCATTTCAAATCACGTGATGTTCTCTGGAGAATTGTACGCGTGAATAAATAATTTTTCGGAAAACAAAAGAAAAAGTATCTAGAGAACACCCGTGATTTGATACGAGCATCAAACATACGAAGCTGAATGAGTCCGGAAATTATTTGAAAATAATATAGGCTAAATAAATATTCCAATTTGTTGCTAAGAGTTTTAAAAATTTGGAAATGAGCCAGGAATTTGCCAGCCTCCTACGCAGACTTTCTTTGGGCTTGTCATGCACTCCTCCCCTACATGGGGGAGGAGTGCATCACAAGCCCAAAGAAAGTCTACATTGGAGGCAAGGAACTAAGCTAAATCGTATTTTTATTTAATGTTTAGTTTTTATGAAATGTTTTTGACGAGCACTAATTTTTTTAAAAGCTAAACTGAAAATATAATTTTGCCGAATTATATTTGATTTGGAAAATCAAATTGGAAAGGGTTTAAGGCTGTTTAAAAAAATTGTGAGAGGTTTTGGTTTAATCGCGCATTCAGCTTGGTTTGTTTGTTGTCCCATTTCAGATCATGTGATGTTCTCTGGAGAAATGTTTTTGAATTGTTGATCAGTAATCAAGTGCGTGAATAAATAATTTTTAAGAAAACAAAAGAACAAATCTCCAGAGAATGTCCGTGATTTGATATACGAGAAACAAACATACGAAGCTGAATGAGACCGGAAATTATTTGAAAATAAAATAAGCTAAATAAATAATCCAAATTTGTTGGTTAGAGTTTTAAAAATTTGGAAATGAGCCAGGAATAAAGCTATATTTAAAACATTGTAAGTTTGGAGTGCTCTGATCTGATTTAGACAGTCAGACGTTTCGGGGATAACCCCTTCTTCAGTGTTAGTACGTTTAACGCTTTGCAAAGCAAAGCGTTAAAGCAAAGCGTTAAAGCAAAGCGTTAAACGAACTAACACTGAAGAAGGGGTTATCCCCGAAACGTCTGACTGTCTAAATCAGATATGAGCACTCCAAACTTACAATTTTTTATATATATATACCTATCTGATCGAGTGCTACGCAGCAACAAACAATTTTTTGTACCAGGAATAAAGCTAGATCATAATGCTATTAAAACGTTTTTTTAATCAATTTCAAAACAAAGTAATTGAAGATTAAGGAATTAATTTTTTCTATATTTTTTTCAAATTTAAAACTGAGATTATAATGAAAGTGTTTAAAATAATCAATGCCAGATGTTTCAGGATAACCCTTCATCAATAGACTGATTAACCGTTAAATAAAATGCCGATGTTTTATTTAACGATAATCAGTCTACTACAAATGAGGGATTATTTCTCAAACATCTGACAGTTTGTAATAAGTTGCTATGAGAATGATCCTATTTGCCACTCCAGAAACAACAGGCAGACTGAGCATCAGCTTTCGATACTAGAATTTCTGGGATTGTTTGGGTAACATTGTGAGGTATGATTAGTTGATGGTTTCCAATGGCAACCATCAACCAATCATAGCATGCATTGGTTACCAAGCAATCCCAGAAATCCTAGTGCTGAAAGCTGGTGCTTAGTCTCCCCAAAGTTTCTGGAGTGGCTAACTTGGGTTATTTTGGAAAATTTTGCAAGTTATAAATTTATTGGACAAAAATGAAAATTAATGATGAAAATAATTGTGCAAAATTATTTAGGAAAATGAGACTTGAAGGGACATTCACTAAGAATAAAATAAATATTATTTTATTCTTAGTAAGAAAATGCTAATAAAATAATTATATATTATTTGGACCTATGATTTATAATATAAAAATTATTTATAAATACCGGTAAATTTATTCTTAATAAAAAATGCTATTTTTTGAAAAAAAAGGAGATGATTTGTTTATAATTTGGACCTATTATTTATATTATTAATTTGTAGTTTTAATTTTTAAATTAAATGAAAAACTTGGAAGAGAGAAAACCGTAACCAGTGCAACCCAATCTGAGAGACACCTAGTGACTAACAGCTAAATTTAATGTCATTTGTGAAAATCCAATCAAGTCAGACTGATGAAATTCGTGCTCACCTCTTAATCTTCGATTTCTCCAGAGATGCACCTTCCTTGAGCCCCAACAATTCAGCACTCCTGTTTTATGTCCGTGGTCGTGAAATGTTCCTGGATACATTGACAGCAAAGAAGCACCTTGCCGCGCCAAAATGTGCGAAATTGATGGTGTGGTATTGTGACAAATTAAGTGAAACCCTAAAGACATGAAGAGCAAACTCTCACCTTCCTCCACGCTGTCCTCCCCACCTGAGAGCAAACGGCCAACTCTTCCAAGTGTCCAACTGCCCTCAGCTTGAATTTCAGGATCAGATAAAGTTTCCCAGGATTTCTTAGTCAGAATATTTCAGAGGACATCAGAAACACACCTTCTCAGAGGCAGAGCTTCCACAACCCAGCAGGGACGTGATTGGCTAGATAGATTTGTGTGTGTGACACCTGCAGTCCTGGAATTAAATAATACACTTAAAACTTATTAGTAGATACACAAGCTCATTCACACCATAAATAAACTAATATATAAGTTCTAAAACATGGCTTTTCTTGGTGATACGAGTCCCAAAAGAAAAAAGATGGAAACCTTAACCGATCTAGCCTGTGAATAGGAGCTGTGCTCAGGTTTATACTGAGCAGTAAAATCATGCAAGCGAATTTAAAAAAAAAATATGACGGCTTAAATAAATTGTGGAGCAAATTGACGAGGAAATTCAAAATATGATGACTTTTGTAACACCAAGAAGTAACCATGAATGCAAAACAAAAATAAATATGTTGGTCATCAACAGTGGCAACAGAAAGGAAAAGCTTGAAATATCATTGTGCTAATGAGCTTGCTGATCTACTCATACAAAGTAATAAGCAAATATAAACAAAGGAAGCATTAAACATTAAAAATTAATGAGAAAAAACTGGCAAAATCCTGACAACTAGAAGTGAAGCGCAAAATGAAGTGTTTGCTCAGGCCACATTTTGTGGATGAAATAATTCTCATCTAAACTGTTAAAATGAAAATGAACAACAATTGACCGACTATCTTGTGAATGTTCAATTTATAACAAATGCTTCCCTTGTTTATAAAAAACAACCACCATCATGCTACCAAACATTTTAAAATGGAAATTACATGCGGATTGAAATTTACTGACTTGTTGTTTCCTGTGAATGGTTAAAAAAAACTGCAAATAGTTTAAAACAAAAACCTGCGAATTGTTTTATACCCAGCATTTATGAAGAAAAAAACCCACATTATTTTAAAATGAAATCTAGGTATTGTAATAAGATTGGATTCATTTGGTAACATGATGTTGATTATAGCTAGATTTCTTTAGTTAAATACTATTAATACAAAATAATGAAACCCACCTAATGACTAATCATTTAACAAGCTTCCCTTTGAGCAGTGAAGTACGTATGTCATATTCTACCCCTTATTGTACGTAATCCTAGTATGTGACCAATGAAATAAAAGCTGTTGAGCAGTTACCAACTTACCATTGTGTTGATGTTGTTTGATTTTCTTAAGTTTTGAACTCATAATAATAAATAAATGTTTGATGCTTTTAAAAGAGAACCACTGCTCAAAGGATGCTTGTGTTGGGACCCTCAAGCCCAGCTTACTCAAATTGTACAAACAAGACTAGTGCCAAAAAAATATGAGTGGATTCAAAATCAGCCAAATGGAATGGTTTTATCTGAATCTAGTATGCAATTAACTGGATCACTGATTGGAGTCAGAGGTCTATACTGCTACATGTAGTACTCATAGCAATATGCATTTAATCAGCAAAATAATTATGAATTTGTTTGCAAAAAAGGGTATCATTGTTTGTCTCATGATGTAGTCGCCAAGGATGTAGATCGTTACATTTCAACTGCTTACTGCTAGTCTTCATCTCCTAATAAAGACTAGCAGTAAGCAGTCAAAACGTTGTGATCTACATCCTAAGTGACTACATCATGAGACAAACAATAACACATTTTAATTAATAATTTATTTTAAATTAAATGAATACTGCAGTGAGAACTACATGCAGCAACTAAGATCTCTGACTCTAACCAATGACCTAATTAATCACATACATGTACTTCCCCTGATAATTTAGTGACGCAGGAAAATAAAAAAAAATTCAGAAAAACCCACTTGTTTGAACAATGGTGGCACACACACAGTAAAATTAATTATCTGAGACTTGATGCTCATTGTCAACATTAATGTAACCTACAACCAGACTAACATTTCTGTGCTCTTATTCTCTTATAAGAGTGCAGAAAAACTAGCCAGATCACAGTAATGAAAACAATTTGTTACAAATTTGTTTTGTTACAAAAAACCTTGTCAAGAACTAATGAGCTAAAGTAACAAGCAGTTCACCTGAACGGGGGTTGTGGAACAACAGCTGGGTGAAAAACCTCCCCGTACGTCCACTTGCCCCTAGGAGGAAAACCCCGGGCCAGCTGTACCCCACGTTCAAAGGCCTCCGGGCTGGGCCAAATAATTACTGCCTTACTTAATGATAATAAATCAACTTGTCATCTAAATATGTCTTGGCAGTCAGTGCCTCATGTTGTCTGGACCCAGTTGTCCTTCCTATGGTCTATCCAGATCCACTGTACTGCCAGGCCGATGTTGTCTTTGTCTATCAAGTCTAACATCCTGTGATATAAATGTAACAAACATTTGAACTGTTATTGCAATGTGTATCCAATCAAACAGCTGGAAACTTAGGGCTTGGTTTTTTCATATCATTCAATTTATTAATTTTTTGGTACCAAATTTTCAAACATTATTTTTTATTTTACCAAAAATTTCAGTTCCATTTGCTCAGCTCCCTCTTGGAGGAATTTTAATGTTTTTTAGTCAAAAGGAAAAGTACACTCTGTCTTGTCCTCACTTCAATTGACAAGGTGGCAAAGTGTTCCACTTTTCAGAAATTTCTGGACAACAAAATTTATAATATAATTATTATAATGTTATGGATAATGTTTGGACAGACGGCAACAATATATTTACCTGGTTATTCATGATTGGAATGGTTTGGTTTGTTTGTCCACAGGTTTCCATCCAGGCTTGTCCATGGGTGTCCATCCAGGCTTGTCCATGGGTGTCCATCAGGCTTGTCCACAGGCGTCCACTGAGACATTCAAAATATAAGTTTTTCATTAGTGGTGAAATTTTCAGCAGTAATTGACCAGAAGCCCACCAATGATTATTGTTACAAAGAGCAGTCAAAATAGGTATATGGTTCAAGACGGGTGTATCTGAATGTTTTGTTGGGTGTATCCGATGTGATAGGTAGTCTCCCCAGCCCCATAAAGAACCAACGTTTCGCTATACTGATACAAGCAACTTTATTTCAACATGGTATTTCTATTCATCGAAACTTTCAGCGGTATACAAACTTTATTGTGGGGGATTACATTTGATTTTGGTTCTGTTGTTTTCTCGACATGATAAACATCCCTACTTTACTTTCGAAACTGTGTTCAATAGGGATGCCATGATTCATAGGTTACTTTGCATGCCCTCTTGGACTACTAGAAAGCATAACATACGTACAAGAAGGATCTTTTTCACTTATTCTTAATCGTTCCATTTTGTGAAAATTTCTGTGACCCGGGACTTGTGAAAATTTTCATTTCACAAAATTTCGACAGGACCGGGGTCACAAAAATTTCACAAAATTTTGACAGGTCCGGGGTCACAGAAATTTTCACAAAATATATTCGACAGGTCTGGGGTCACAAATATTTCAACAGGTCCGGGGTCATGAAAATTTAACTTTGACAGGTCTGGGGTCACAAAAATTTTCATAAAATTTCGACAGATCCGTGGTCATGAAAATTTTTACATTTTCAAATTTTCCTTGATGCCGGGGTGGTCCAGATTTCGTGAAAATTTCTTTGATACCTGCGGTAGTCGAGATCAATAATGTTCATGTTTTCAATCAGCAATGAATATTTTCATTTCCGATTCTGTTAGTTACATTATGGTTACCAATAATGGTTACCATGTACCTTCAGTCTAGATGTATGTGTTTTGATTGTGTTCTAATGAAAGTTACAGAACATGTTCAAAATCAGGATAAAAAATAATGGAGTCACAGGACTGCATGAAAATGGGTCTAATAGTTAAATAATTTTTAGAATAATTATTGATTTCCCAAACACATTTCTGAAAATATATGTACATCAGTCATTAATCTAGTTACTCTCCAAATTTGATTTAAATTGAACAAATTGCCTTTGAGTTGTTGTAACTCGTTGTCTAAGTTAAGTGTCTTCTTCAGGATAAAAATAAATTTTGAGAAAACAGCGCTAATGAGAAATGTTTACTTCTAGTGGAGAAAGGTTATACCGTAAATCCTTGAATAAGCGGCCAGGGCGCTTATTTCAAATTTAGGATAAGATGGGTATAAGATGATATATAAGATATTTCCCCAAATATTGGCCAGACAGGGGCCAGAGGGGGGCACTTATTTCAAATTTTAGCTGATACGAGGCTTAGGGGCGCTTATTCGAAGGGGAACGCTTATTCAAGGACTTACAGTATCCCAATAGGCCATTTCCAAGTTGCCTTCTGCCTCTGTTTCAAATCGAGTCCAAGTGCGAAACCTTTCATATGAAAATGAGTTTGATTTGCATTTTAATGAACTTGTGAGTAAAACTCATTTTCATACGAAAGGGTTCGCACTTGGACTCGTTTGAAACAGAGGTAAGGGGAATTCGAAATGGCCTATTTTTCGGCGAATATTCACTCCTCCTCCCCGTCAATATACCTGAGTACCCCCCCCCCCCCGGTATATGCTTACCGGTATTGCAGTATATGTTAATAAACAGTCCGAATACACACCTCATATCTGCAATTCAAGCTGCTTGCCAGCCAGTTAGTACCTTCCTCGGCCATTAGATGGTTGTAAGCTGTTTTTTCGTACGAGTTTTTGTACGACTCAACGGCCATGTTTTCCTTCGGCTTGCACGCGACAGCTTCGAGAACTCATTTCCTTGTCTACAGTGAAGAAGAAACAATAAAAAACCATCAAAATGTGCAGATAAACTGCCATTATCGGGTAGAATGCCAGAAAGCCAGTCTTTATGAAGTTTTAGAATAAAAACTAACCTTTTTTCAAAGACAAAATTTTCAATTTTTCGCGGTCGGCAACACGCTCGACACGCGCAGTTTTTTGTTATCATGCATTGCGAGTTATGCAAATTTGAAGGTTCCCGGATAAAACTCGCGTGTCGCGCGCTTACCACCAAAGTTTTCGCGCCTTTTTATGCCACCGTGATGAGAGACTGGCTACTATACGAGGGGGGTGAATAGGGGTATGCGAATCCGCTAATCCGCTATAATTTTTGACCAAATCCGTCAATCCGCAAATATTTTTGCTATAATCCGAATCCGCGAAACTTTCAGACCCAAACGCTGTGTACGATGTTAACAAAGGACGAAAAAAATGACTGCCGAAAGTTGGGCAGCAACCATCGCAGACGGGAGTTTCTAGGGAGGTTCGCGGGCATGCTCTCCTGGAAAATTTTAAAACCTAAGCCCTCGGAAATGCGCTTTCCAGCAATTTGAGGATCAATTGAAGTTAGTTGCTATGAGTTTGTCACAATATTATTTTGCGCTAACTATAAAAAAATAAAAACAGAACAAGATTATCCCAAAAAGTTGACAATAATTGAGGTGGATTTTTGTTGTTTAGAAATTTCTAAATTTGATATTCTCATCACGAACTTAGATATAATATTTTATTATATAGACACGAGTGTTTTACTGGAAAATAGACCACTCGTAAATTCATACGAAATACATCCGGGACCCGAGTGGCGTATTTTCCATATCCTCACTAGTGAGGATATCGATGACGTCATTTCCCGCTTTTGCATGGCTTTTTGTGCAAAGCTGCCAAACTCCGGTTGAAAAATGGCGAGCGATAGATTCGTGAAATTCACTGAAGCCGACATGAAATCGTTCACTGAGGAGTAGGAAAATGTTAACACGAAGAAGAAAACTTCATATGACTTAAAATTATTCAGGAGTTCCTTGCAAGTGAAGACGAAAGGAGAGAAATTCGGAAAGTCCAGACACCGAGCTGCAAGAGTTCGCGATAAAGTTTGTGCTTTTGTCTTTTGTCTATATAATAAAAAGAAAATTACACGGTGGCTTGAAGATATGAATTTTATTTTCTCGTGGTAAAAACAATATTTTACTCACTCGCTGCGCTCGTTCGTAAAATATTGTTTTTACCACTCGAAAATAAAATTCATATCTTCGCGCCGCCGTGTAATATCCTCTATATATTTTACTCATTTTTACTCATTTTGCTCATTTTGCTCATTTTACTCATTTTTACTCATTTTTACTCATTTTACTCATTTTACTCATTTTTACTCATTTTACTAATTTTTACTCATTTTACTCATTTTTACTCATTTTACTCATTTTTACTCATTTTACTCATTTTTACTCATTTTACTCATTTTAATCATTTTACTGACATTTTACTCATTTTTACTCATTTTACTCATTTTACTCATTTTACTCATTTTACTCATTTTTACTCATTTTTACTCATTTACTCATTTTACTCATTTTACTCATTTTTACTCATTTTACTCTCATTTTACTCATTTTTACTCATTTTACTCATTTTACTCATTTTACTCATTTTTACTCATTTTTACTCATTTTACTCATTTACTCATTTTTACTCATTTTACTCATTACCATAGATATAATTTGCGGCTAGATTCTTGAAATAATATTAGAGTTAAATTTTATGTTTTAGTACAAATGGACTGAATTTTTTTCTCAATAAGGCAAACATGACTTGCGATTTATTGTTGATAGTAAATGGTTGGAACCCAGGAGTATCAGTAGTTATTCTAGAATGATCATCTGGCTGAGTGTAGTCCTGAAAAGGGCTGTTGTGGTGACTGACCTTTCGACAACCTGAGCGGAAGTCATCTTCAGAGTCAAGTCACTCTTACTATTTTTTTATTACTCCAAAAATGTTACGTCTTCTGAAGAAAGTCATATTTGCTACGGAGAAGCCTGACTGATAAGTAAGGATGAAATCCACGATCCGAACAATATAATAAGTAAAATCCAAATCCGGTCCTAAAAATCGCAACAATCCGTAATCCACTGCATCTGCAGGATTCGCAAATCCGTGGAAATTATCCATTGAATCCGTAATCCGAACGAATTTTTTGGCCAAATCCACCGATCCGCAAACCTATTCACCCACCTCCTATACATAAAAGCTATTGAACAAAGCTTTCAAATAATTTTGATTTCTGATGTTTTTTGTAGTTTTCACATTTTTGCATTAATATAATACGAGGTACACATGCCGATACATCTCTAAATCCCGTTTTAGTTTCATTTTTCGGCTGACAATTTGACATTTTTGACCCAAAGCAAGCTAAAGCAGTTAAGACCAGTTAATTTATAGCTAATTGTTCTAAAAAGCGGTTATTGAAAAACATCGATCCAAGAAGAAAGAATAGGAACAAAGGCAAGAATTTTCTCCGTTAGCGTGATAAAATAAAATGGCGTGACCCAAGGTGTGACCTTGGCCGACCGGGCGGCTTGTAAAACTGGTTTTGTAAAATGTAAATTGCGACATTCAGTGGCGGCTCGTGATCAGGCAAGTGCAGGGATTGTCTATTACTCTCAGGGTACTAACAGCACAGTTCCTTTCAAGATTTTCAGTGACAATGGCTCCCATTTTAGGCTACTGGAATGTACGAGGGGTAAGATATATTTTAAAGGAAGGTTTATGGAAATTTATTTACGTGGTGTTGACTTTAATACAACTGAATTTATACAAAGACCATTCAGGTGAACAGCAGTTGTGGTCTGGGACAGTTTCGTGGTCGTTTGCACATCGTCTTTTTATGCCGATTTAAAAACCGGCATGAAAAGGGTCTGCTGAATATGTTTTCTTTTTTTATTCCGCCGAGCGCGGTAGCACGCTTGTCGATTTCCGCCTAGACAATCGTACGTTTTCTGCTGGTTAGTTTTCTAAGGCATGTACATTACATCATTCAGAATAGTTTTTTAGAAAATAAAGACCCGCTTTTGATTCGCATTTATACTTTCACAAGCTTACTTCATGGTTCGTGCATTGTTCATTTACTGTTCAAAGCCTCGGATCCGATTGAAAATAGGTATTTCTCGGCATTTTCTCTATGAAATTTAAGTTGATCTCACGCAGGGGGGCGCAGGATGTTTCTGTGTCTGAGCAAAGTTAAAATTTAACAGGTCACAAGCGAATCGCGCAATCTCTGATAGAATGTGACAGGAGTTTTCCTTTCGTTTAGGTATAGGAAAGGGCTCTGTGGTCGCAAACCTCCGGTTGTGCTGGGAGGGGAATTGGACTATATACATATCCCTGGGAGAGGAATTCGATAGGGGAGATCGAGCGCGTAGGGGGATTCCCGTCCCTTCCCCCCTCGTCGCGCTCGAATTCACCTCATTCCTCCCCTTTCTACGCCTGCCACGCAGGCTATATATGGAGTTGTAAATTGACCTCGTGATAGAGAAAACAACCCTGACCTTATTCAAGAAAACGCTCATTTAAACTAATATTTTTTTTCTCCTTTTGATAGCTCGCCGAACCTATGCGCTATTTGTTAGCTTACACCGGAACTAAGTGCGAATATTGTGATTACGTCACAGGAGATGGTAAGTTATTATTCTGATTTTTGACTGAGACTTTTCTTGGCGATTTGTAAAACATGTCACATGAGGCAAAAGCTTGCTGACTGTAATTATGATTACCCGTGCCCAGTGATATTTAGCGAATTCATATTAGAAGACGGGAAACTCGTCTCAGACGAAATTCCGTCTGACAAAATTCCGGATAAATGACTTAGAGCCGTCGGAGACTAGGACGAGTATGAGGTCAGGTTACATTTCTATCCCAGAAGCCATTGCTGAATTTCCAATTCCAGTGTGTAGCAAACAGGAAACCCGTCCTGATTTTCTTGTTATTTATTTAAGACGGTTTTCCGTCTAAGACGAGTTTTCCGTCTGATTTTCCCGTCGTTTTAGACGGAAAAATGGACGGATAAATTTAAGACGGGAAACTCGCCCTTCAACGGATTCATATCAGACTAGACTGTTCACAGCCTCTCTATTTTCTCGACGCTAACAGCGAGCGCGGAGCGCGAGGGGGTGGGGTGTGTTTTTTTCTCCTTCCCCGCCCCCTACCCCCACGCTCGCGCTTCGCGCTCAGTTCCAGTTCGCTCGCGGCTGCAACGATCTGATCTGAGAAAATAGAGAGGCTGTGAACAGTCTATATCAGACGAGTTTTCCGTCTTGAGACGAATTTAGCGCCATCTGTAAAATGTTATGTTTCTTTCTGATCGAGGCTCCGACATTACGTTACGCAAACTGACCAGGTTTTTTTTAAATAACTGACCAATCAGGTAGCGCTCTTAAAATAGCTCAGCTATGGACTGAAATTATCATTGGAAGATACCCTGTATAGGGGAATGCTTCTCTTAGATCATCCTCTCTAACTGCAATCTTATGTTGAATATCTCCGCTAGCCCCTGGGTACGACAAGAGCTGTTGGTTATCTGTTAAAGAAACATTGGGCTTGCCGTTCCCAAACGTAAGTTCACAATCTTTCTTTCCTTTCTTTCAAAATGATAATTTTTTCTGTGTTTTCCCATTTCTTGTCCAGTTCAAGCAGTCAAAATGTTGCCGATAATAATTAACCTGTTTTCCAATTTTTTTCACAGAGTTCTTGTAAGGACTAAAATTTATTTGCGATCTTTTACTTTTCAGTTGCCTTATTATATCGATGGCGATGTGAAGCTGACACAGACTCTAGCGGTATGTATTAACTAGACAATGCATTACAGCGGGTGGCATAAAATTCACAAAGACAAAAAAATTCATAACTCAGCCGGAAGAGACGCATGCACCCTTCCACTTTTAAGCAAAAAGGACCATCTCTACCTCGCCTCCACCCCCATTTTCGAGCATATCAAGATCCACCACTGAAATCGTTATCCACCACTAAGCGTTAATGAACCCTAAGGCTTTCACTCCCAGAGTCGAACTTTGAGTTAATAAATGGTCATAAATGTAGTTCTAACCTTTAAGTCTGTGGAAGAAGCCCTAGTGTGTGACCATTCAAATGAAAGCTATTGAGCAGTACTTTCATGTGGTACTGTTTATTATACTGTACAAGGTGGTTCTAACTTTTAAGTCTGTGGATGAAACCCTAGTGTGTGACCATTCAAATGAAAGCTATTGAGCAGTACTTTCATGTGGTACTGTTTATTATGCTGTACAAGGTAGTTCTAACTTTTAAGTCTGTGGATGAAACCCTAGTGTGTGACCATTCAAATGAAAGCTATTGAGCAGTACGTTCATGTCGTACTGTTTGTTTTTGACAATTTTGCAAAGTGAAAATTCGAGATTTTCAATTTGGTTTTCAAGGGTCAATGATAGATAATAGCTACCAAGTAAGGTTTTTTGAATATCTTCACTGAATAGCTGATCCATTTTGTCTTTGTAGATTACCCGGTACATCGCCCGCAAGCACAACCTGTGTAAGTCACTAAAACCTTACTCTATATATACATCCGCTGCAGCACAATAAATTGCTTTTCTCTCATCCACAGAGGCTCAAAGGAAGGTTTTTTAAAATAATGGTATCATCTCCTTTCCACTACTTGCGCCTCCACTCTTGTACGCTCTACGGTAATCCCTTTGCGGGTTTGGGAGGGAAGTTTTTCACCACAAAACAATGTAACATGTTAACGCTTCACTGCAAATTCACCCGTGCTTAACAACCTCGTTCCCAGGGTCTCTCATCATCCCGCCCCCTGGAGGGCGGGAAGAAGAGAGACCCAGGGCACGAGGTTGCGTGCTTGACAAACTGTAATCTAATTAGATTACAGTTTGTTAACATTCTTTTATCGCCACAGTAAGGAGAGTTAATATTTTGAGCTTGTTCGTAGGTGGAACTACAGAGCAGGAAATGGCGAGGGCGGATGTCATTGCTGGCGAGGTACGAACTACATCTCTTTCTTTTCCTATTTTTTCAGGGGCGCGAGAAGACCGCGAAATCAAAGCCATCTCTCTCTACTTTTCCTTCTTCTCTTCGTCCGCACTTACCACCGTTTACAAGTTTTCCCGCACTTGCCACCAGTTACAAGCTTTCCCGCACTTGCCACCAGTTACAAGTTTTCCCGCACTTGTCACCAGTTACAAGTTTTCCCGCACTTGTCACCAGTTTTCCCGCACTTGTCACCAGTTACAAGCTTTCCCGCACTTGTCACCAGTTACAAGTTTTCCCGCACTTGTCACCAGTTACATGTTTTCCCGCACTTGTCACCAGTTACAAGTTTTCCCGCACTTGCCACCAGTTACATGTTTTCCCACACTTGTCACCAGTTACAAGTTTTCCCGCACTTGCCACCAGTTACATGTTTTCCCGCGCTTACAGTTACATTAGACTCGTACACATTCGGTATTTGAATTTCGGTTGAGGAGAGATTGGATACAAGATGTGGGAATACTGGTGCTCAATGATTCTCGTCCCTTGATCACGTGTCTTAGTGGGCGGGGCCTTGCGTATGTTTCTTCCCATCGCTACCAGCGTTCCCCGCTAGTCAATACATAAAGATTGGGTACGAGTCTTTGATACTTCTGCGATTACAATATCCATGTTTTCCGCGCTTGCCACTGACCAACCATTTTCATATTTTGTTTATTTCACAACAGGCAATGGACTTCATCGGTGGATTCATAAAATTCACGTACTTCAGTCCAGACTTTGTGAGTGCAAGTTTAAGATTTTACCACTCAAACTGAAAAAGTAAAACAGAGAAAATGTCCCAATCTACTGTTCATGAATGGGCGAAAACTTTACTTTTCCGTGGACAAACGCTGTGAAGCCGAGGTTTTATATTGAGTCAGTAGTTATATTTTATTGTTAGTCTTCAAACCAAGTTTTCTCCAGTCGTTTATATCTTTCTGTTCACTGAGCATTTGGGGGAATAAGTACCACTTGCGATCGAGTTCCTGCTTAGCACGTGATAAGAGAGTGGTTTAGAAAATTTGGTTCGTTAGAATAATATATACTTGACAAATTAAAAAGACAATAAATTAAAGTCAGTGTCTTTACCTGTGAAAATGTCCGGGACCACAAGGTTTTGCACACCGCCTAGCCCTGTATCATATTCATTTCACATTCATTTCTTTTGTATTTTCTTTATGAATTATTTTAATAATAAATGAGTGTTGTAACTTTATTTGTGACCAGGAAGGAGGAAGGGCAGAGTATTTGAATACTTGCAAAGTTTTCCTTCAGCGCCATTCAGACTCCCTCAGTACTTCTCCTTATTTCACTGGAGAGCATGTAAGTATACATTGTACTTCTCAGTAACAAGCCCACCCTCAATTTTTCTATCCCAGGTCTCTCTCCGAAGGTGACCTTGATCAGACCAACTCACGCCTACTTCACGTTTTCTCTGCATTATAAAAGCAATCTACGATGGTTACCAAACGGTTCTTTCCGTAGAATAATGAACGTTGTTGTAACTTCTCGTAGAAATAAATACAATAAGTATGCCCCTCCCTCTCCCTAGACTTACTTCTTTTTCAGGCTTTTTGGTGGAGAGACTTATTTCAAAACAAATCAGCTTGAATTCAAGAAAAACGCGTAACGATGTTTAATGTTGGGTGGGTGGTGGGAGGGACTAGAGCTTTTACGGTATTTCAAAACATTGCTATCTATGGTGAAATTGACGTAAAATGTACGTTGCATCCGGTTTTTTTTTCACAGCTAAGTTTTGCCGACTTCATGATGTTTGATTTCTTGGATCAACTGCGAACCTTTGAGCCGGTAGCTCTCGACCCGTTTAAAAAACATCAAGGATTTTATGGCGAGGATCGAGGTAAGAGAAAGTCATAAGAACAACCTATTAATGACCTAATTAACAAACAAAGTGCTTTCCAGATTATCTTGAGGAAGATCATCAGCAGAGATACACATGTACACTATACAATAGTTATGTTTCACTGGCATGCTTTGCTCCCTTAATCAAACTAGGTATCACGTGAGTCATTGTGCTCTTGAGTCAACCTCGTTCCCAGGGTCTCTCTTCTTCCCACCAAAAGCGATTCTCTTTTCAATCGCTTTTGGCGGGAAGAAGAGAGACCCTGGGAACGAGGTTGATCTTGAGTGTTATTGATTTTACCAAGAGAATATGAAGGGTAAGAGAGGTAATGTCCCATACATGGGTCATTTCTATGATAATCCGTCTGATGCTATTTTTAGATCAGCTACGCGTTAGTCAATAGCCAATCAAATTACCCTATTTATGACACGTGATATCTTCTCTTTTTTTCTACGTGGATAGCCGCGCGATCGCGCGTGGAGTACACGTTTCTTTCGCGAAAACAAAATGGCGGAAGATGCGGGGATCCGTTTTGTCGATGAATCTCAGTATGGTAAAGTTGTTTCAGCCACAAAAGCAATGGGAAAACGTTCTCAAAATTATTCTCCGACATGGCTGATATTAAAAGAACGTCACGAAGATGAACTGCTGAGTTCTACGTTAGAAAAGTGACGATAGTGAACTAGACGAAGGGGAAGGAGAAATGTCAGATAATATTATTTGTCCTGACTATAGCACATCTTCCGATGACGGGGAGGTAAAAATAAAGATTCCTCCCATAAATGAAAGCCTAGGGCTTCCAAATTTAAACTGACGGCTGACAAACCAGGTGGGAAGCGCAAAGAGTCGAGTTTAAGCCGAGAGCAACCAAAGTAAAAGATAGTAATCATTCATGATTGCTTGCTTATTACAATTTGCATTTTGACTAAGCATATAGTTTATCCACATTATGTCAATACATTCATATGTGAGCAAGCATGTACATCATCTTGAGAATTAAATAAAGCAATTTCAAAATCTTATATCCCTAAACTTACAGGATATCAGAGTCTGTACAGTGTAAATAAATTAATTTAATTGCAGCTATAGTGCTCAAGACTTGATGATTAAATTTATATAATTTCACTTGTGAACTGTTTTACTGAACACACCATTCAAAATTGTCTTTTTAAAATCTTATATATCCCTAAAACTTATGAGAGTCTGTACAGTATAATTTCACTTTGCAGTGCAGTGCTAAGACTGGATATTATGTTTATGATTAAATTATTATTTCATTTTAATATGTGAACAGTTCCACTGAACACACCATTCAAAATTGCCCTTTCAAAATGTTATATATATCCCTAAAAACGTACCGGATATCAGGCTGTACAGTGTAAATTAATTAATTTCAGTACAGTGTTCAAGACTGGATGTTATGTTGATGATTAACTTATATTATTTCACTTATAAACTGTTTCACTGAACACACCATTCAAATTATTATTTTACTTGTGAACAGATTCACTGAATACACCATTCAAAAATTATTTTCAAAATCTTATATCCCTAAAAACAGGATATCAGAGTCCGTACAGTGTAAGTAAATTAATTTCATTGCAGTGCTAATACTGGATATTATGTTTATGATTGAATTATTATTTCACTTATGAACAGTTTCACTGAACACACCATTCAAAATGTTATATTTATATCCCTACAAACTTACAGGATATCAGAGTATGGACAGTGTAAATAAATTTAATTTAATTGCAGTGCTAAGATTGGATATTATTTTTATGATTAAAATATTATTTCACTTGTGAACAGTTTTCACTGAACACACCATTCAAAATTTTTTAAAAATCTTATATACAGGTTATCAAAGTATATACAATGTAAATAAATAAATTTCATTGCAGTGCTCAAGACTGGATATTATGTTTATGTTTAAATTAATATTTCACTTGTGAAATGTTCACTGAACCGACCATTCAAAATATTAAACTTACAGGATATCAAGAGTCTGGAATGTATATTTATCCCTAGATTGAGGTGGATCATTGGGTCCATTATCTGTGAAATAGGCTTTAGTAATAACGTCATGATTGGGATTGATTAAGACAGATAATTAAATTTTCATAATGTGACTATTAAGAGAGGATAAACAGTATTAATTATTCTACAAAATGTTAATGGATACACATGAATGTCCACAAATAAATGAATATCCTCAGGATCTGTCATCATGATCCATTTGTGGATATTAATATAATTTGCAAAATATTTTGGACTGCAATACAAGTGGGGTTGAAAATAGATTTACTCATGATGTGACAAATTAGAGGTGGATCGAAGGAAGATAGTCAACAAGAACAAGATGTGCATAACAGAAATAAACTCTCAGGTCAGAGAGTTTTATTCTTCTCTGCTTTGGCTGGATAAGATTTCTTCCTGAAGCAAACCAGAAATGTCCAACCGGCCACACAATATCCCCACGTTTTATTAAATCTCTTCTAAGAAAATTGCAGGTATATTATTTGCTCCATAATTTATATGTCCTCATGTTGCTCTGAATACTGCTTTTCAACTGCTGACGATAATGACATAAAGCCGGGCAGATGCTAGATGCTTCCAGATGCTACAAGTTCTATTTCAGAGTGAATTCCCAACTGAAAACACTGAAAATTCAATCAATCGTTCGGGCCAAGAAAATTATTCAAGGTCCGGTTGTCTTCGTTCGTACGCTTCCACAAAATTCAAAGCTGAGGATTTCTTCTCCAGTTTTCGCATCAACAGTGTGTGGAGTTTTTCGCTTCCTTTACTGCGGAAGTCTAGGAGATCTTTTTGGTATACTGTTCAGAAAAATAGGAGCTGTGGGCAACAATAAAAGTAAAGTTATTTAAAAGTCGTTAATTATAGAAAGAGGTTTACTGAAAACTATAAGCTTATTAAGCTTATAAAGTCCACAAGCTTACACGGTAAGTTTATGCTATCTCGAACCTATAAAGGATCTATAAGCTTGAATTATCTTACCTTCAGTAAAAAAAAATACTTCACTAGAACATTCTCCTTCACAGAAACTTGTCTCTTCCTTTCTCCGTTTCGGATTTGCTTCCGGCCACAAACCGAAACGCTTCTGGAGTGTACTCCTCATTTCGCCTTCATGTAAGCACTGCACGAAACACCCACGCAACGCGCGCGAAGATAAATTATCCGAGGTGCACTGGTAACGCGTAGCTGATCTAAAATAGCATCAGACGGATTATCATAGAAATGACCCATGTATGGGACATTACCTCTCTTACCCTTCATATTCTCTTGATTTTACCTAATATTGTGAAGCAAGGCCCGGTATCGAAGCAGCCATTTGGCTTATCACATGACTTGCAAGGCATGCTGGGAAATTTTCTGCTTTTGACGGACAGTTGTCACTTTGTGACATCGTTTTGTTGATTCCCAAACTTCTTATTTATCAACTTTCATGTCTCCAGCTCCCAGACTAACTTCATTTTGATGGCTAAGAAATGGGAAATCAACATAAAGTTTGATTGTATGTACACAAAATGTTCCTGAGATCTAAACGTTTTTATTCACACCTCATTCCAAATCTTTGCAGTAGTTATTGAGATGTCACGTCTAGTGCAGGGTAATACATAGAGGTTATTCAGCGGAAAGTTGTGTAATACGGCTGGGTATGGGTCAGCTTTTATTTTTTTCGAGCCTTAAGGCGAGAAAAAAATAAACACTGACGAGTAAAAATACCCAGCCGTATTACACAACTTTCCGCTGAATAAATTGTTTATTATACGACATAATATCTTTCCTAAAATATAGGCTTTCAACAGTGTTTTCCGTAGCGCGCGGTCAGGGGGACTGAGACCCGTGTAATACGGTCTCATATCTGCTCTCGTCTTTGTGCGTATTCGCACTCTAAAATGCTATGTCGTATAATAATTTATCTTACATATAGTAAAATATAACTTTCTGTTTATATTTTCTAACATCAGGCAATCCCTGCTATCAAAGAATTCCTCAATTCAGAGTACTTCCGTAACCGACCAATCAGCAACAAGATGGCTCACTGGGCAACCAAGCCTCTTCCTCGTCACTGATGTAGTGTAGTTATATTTGGGTCATGACACAACTCAACCAAACAGACAAAAACAATGGCTGACAAAGAGACTACTATAGCTACTATTAACGTTTTGTTTACAAATAAAAACAAATCATTAATATATTAATGTGTGCAACTTCGATGTACATTTATTCCCTTCACTCACTCCCTTTAACTTCAACTCCATCAACACAACAACAACAACACACTTTTTAAGATTAAGCTGATAAATTGGTCAAGTTCCTAGTGTAACCATTCAAATGGAACGTACGCGAAGATAACGCCATAAACAAGCCTCAAAATGATTATATTTTCTCGTTGAGTTGAAGCGCACAAACATCCTTTCCAGTGCAAACTCGTACACAGTCGCTATTTATCTGGTTAAAAACAATTTTAGCCGAGGGAATCTGGAGCGAGATTAATTACGCGGCGCGTGGGGCGTTCTGGAAGGGAATCTGGTACGAGTCTGTTGCCAGTGATTTACCTTGCGCGCACACAATCAGTTTTGCCATGCTACGTATGCCAGGTTTATCATTTCAGTTTACCGGAATATCTTAGTATACAAAACAGAGCGATGCATATCTAGATATAACCTATGAACAAGCACTAGCAGCCCCTGGACTCTGAAGCCTCTATCAACGCAGAGCTGATCTCTGCCTCTGCCTTCTGTATCAGTTGTTACAAATGTTAGTTTTCCGTCGGTTACAGTGACATTAGACGTAAAAACCCCCTACAGTTCCGCATTGTATGACTAATCACTTTAGCGAGAATGCAAGTGCTGCCAGACATAATCTATAATGGAGCCATCTAATGCTCCTTGTAGAGAAAATGTCCCTTTTCTCTTTTTTAAGTTTTAGATAATTATTCGCAACGGAACTGTTTTCAATTGACTGTTGAAAGTACTCGCTTTGGTTTTCCTTTACTATGATTGGTTAAAAAACTCGCGCCAACTACTCAAACCAATCAGATTCAAAACCAATAACGACTAAGTCGCACGCGTTTTCCCGCGCTTTGGCGCCGGTCACGTGTATTTGCTTCGAGTTTTCATTGGTTCATTGTGTTATTAACGTTTCTTGTGATTGGTTTGTTGACTGCTTTGGTTTTGGTTCCACGACACGCAATTGAGAACCACTCTACTAGCCTGACAACGCAGACGTATTTCGGGCTGATGTTACATCTGCGTTGGCAAGCTAAATTTCAGTCAGTTGTTACTGCAGAAATTAATATATTGAATATAAACCTGTCTACCCACCTATCTACCTATCTACCAATGCAGCACATTGTCTAGCTCTTGTTTACATCTGCGTCAGAGAACTGATATTCAGGAGCTTCAGGCAGTTCAAAAATATCTACAACAAGAAAGCATAAATGAACGAAATGTTATTGGTTAATGCTTCTATCCGCGGGCAACACAGGAAACACTGTTTGGTCAAAATTCTGTCTCAGATAATAAACTTAGACTGGGAGACAGACACTGTTGGGATGAATAACTGTCCCCTTAGAGAGGTGTCCACCTTAGAGGTGTCTGTCTTAGAAGTGTCCGCCTTAAGTGTCTGTCTTACAGAGGTGTCCACCTTAGGGGTGTCTGTCTTAGAAGTGTCCGCCTTAGAGAGGTGTCCGCCTTAGCGAAAGTCAGGGGTACCCGACACCAGTAATTCTGAAACAGTCTGGGCAGGGGTGTCCGTCTTAAAGGGGGTTTAGTCCCAGTAAAATGACTGAAAAACGGCAGGGGCCAACTCCAGGTGTCCATTTTAGAGAGGTATTTATATAGGAGAGCTTTCCGTTATGAGAGAGTGGACTGTAATCCAAGAATTGTCACACTGAAGAGCACTTAAAAGAGATGTCACGATATTTTAAGTCATTTTTGCGAGATGCAAAATCACCTTCAAATTGAAGAAAGTCTCAAAATAACAGTCTACTAAGGTAGAAAAAACACCAGAGGTTAAAATAAACCAAAACAGGAACAAAAATGGTTGAGGATGGAGAAGATTAAGACGGATTGCGAAAGGCGAACTTGAAAAAATTGGCCAATTTTTTCAAGATCCGCCATCCGTGGACGTAGCTCTTTTAACCCGAGTGATCAAAATCGAATTTCTCTACAATATTAAAACATCTTCAAGCAGACAGGAAAACTAACATTAAATGTACTTGGTAAGCAGTTATTATAAAGGAGAATTACTCATTACAGCTAGGAACTGACCTGTTGAAGAGATTTCATTAAATAAAGTCTTGCAAACATTGTGGGAAAAGATGCTGTCTTGACTCCTGAAAAAAGAATGAAAGAAAAATAAACAAGCAACGCTCAGTAAATTATTGGATACAATCCAGTAGTTATGGTTACAAACTCGGCATTACAATCCAGTAGTTACTGGTTACAAACTCGGCATTACAATCCAGTAGTTACTGGGTTACAAACTCGGCATTACAATCCAGTAGTTACTGGGTTACAAACTCGGCATTACAATCCAGTAGTTACTGGGTTACAAACTCGGCATTACAATCCAGTAGTTACTGGGTTACAAACTCGGCATTACAATCCAGTAGTTTACTGGGTTACAAAATCGACATTACAATCCAGTAGTTACTGGGTTACAAACTCGGCATTACAATCCAGTAGTTACTGGGTTACAAACTCGGCATTACAATCCAGTAGTTACTGGGTTACAAACTCGGCATTACAAATCCAGTAGTTACTGGGTTACAAACTCGGTATTACAATCCAGTAGTTACTGGGTTACAAAATCGACATTACAATCCAGTAGTTACTGGTTTACAAACTCGGCATTACAATCCAGTAGTTACTGGGTTACAAACTCGGCATTACAATCCAGTAGTTACTGGGTTACCAAACTCGGCATTACAATCCAGTAGTTACTGGTTACAAACTCGGTATTACAATCCAGTAGTTACTGGGTTACAAACGCGGGATTACAATCCAGTAGTTACTGGGTTACAAACTCGGTATTACAATCCAGTAGTTTACTGAGTTACAAACTCGGCATTACTTAACTTTGCTGCCAACGATATTTTTGAATTTTCAACGAGCACAAGATGAAACTTAATCCTTCTAAATGTAACGAAATGTTGATCAATTTTATGAGTAACCATAATTTTGTAATTAACCCTATTATACTTGGAAATAATGTAATTGAACGAACTTCAACATACAAACTCCTTGGAGTTTACATCAGCAGGGACTTAAAAATGGAACTACCACATAGACTATATTGTTAAAAAAGCGAACAAAAGACTATTTTCTCTAAGGATACTAAAGCAATGCGGTGCCCCGCCGGTAGCATTAGCCAAAGTATTTGCTACAATAGTGCGTCCTATTTTAGAATATGCTGCCCCTGTCTGGCAGAACATTCCTGACTTTTTAGATAATGATATTGAGAGAGTCCAGAAGAGAGCCATGTTTATTATTTGTCCTTCCTCGACTACAGGGAGGCATTACAGCTGCTCGGCCTCACTTCATTGAGAGAACGGCGCCAACATCTTTGCCGGCAGTATGTCAGTAAACTTCAGGATGTAAATAGCCCTTTACATTTTCTTTTGCCTCGACGTGAGGAGGTGGTACATAACTATAACTTAAGAGCTGGCACAAGTCGTAGCACCATCAAGTCTTGCAGAAACGAAGCGTTCTCAGGACTTCGTCACTTTTCGCTATTAATCTCGAACTAGCTTGGTTTATAATAGAACCTTATATTGTATATATATTGTAATTAATAGTTTATATTTATACCTTGTATTCTACTCTGTAATTCAGTTTTTACTGCAATGAGTTTCATTAAACATTACATTATTACAATCCAGTAGTTACTGGGTTACAAACGTGGTATTACAATCCAGTAGTTATTGGGTTACAAACGCGGCATTACAATCCAGTAGTTACTGGGTTACAAACTCGGCATTACAATCCAGTAGTTTACTGGGTTTTACAAACGCGGCATTATAATCCAGTAGTTTTACTGGGTTACAAACTCGGCATTACAATCCAGTAGTTACTGGGTTACAAACTCGGCATTACAATCCAGTAGTTACTGGGTTTACAAACTCGGCATTACAATCCAGTAGTTACTGGGTTACAAACTCGGCATTACAATCCAGTAGCTACTGGGTTACAAACTCGGCATTACAATCCAGTAGTTACTGGGTTACAAACTCGGCATTACAATCCAGTAGTTACTGGGTTACAAACTCGGCATTACAATCCAGTAGTTACTGGGTTGCAAACTCGGCATTACAATCCAGTAGTTACTGGGTTACAAACTCGGCATTATAATCCAATTGTTACTCTGGAGTTCCACTGCCAGTTTAATCAGAAAGGAAAAATAACAATAAATGAAGGACTTAAGCCTTTCACTCCCAAGAATGCTAACTTGAAAACTGAGGGAAAAATCTTGAATTTCATTTTGCCGCATTGTCAAAAACAAACAGTACCACTTGAAAGAACTGCTCAATAGCTTTCATTTGAATGGTCACACACTAGTGTTTCGTTCCACAGACTTAAAAGTTATCAATAACATTTATTGACTTTAGGTTTGACTCTTACTTACTCCAAGAATGTGCACTCGTCCATAATATGAACTGAACTTATGGATCAGGTTGAACAGGAAGGAACAAATCTGAAAAGGAATCAAACACACTGATTCAAGGTTTGCAGCAAATCAATAGATGTGTAGCAATTAAAAGTTCAGAAATCAACCCAAAAATTCAACATTACTTTGTTGAACATTGCTTCTGCCAAAAATTGTTTGGCATATAAAAGTTGTTTACTGAAGTTTATCGACTTGACATTCTCATTGTACTAAAGTATATGGTTAGTCCATAATAAAGATTGAAAACTTTTATTCGACCAATGGCTAACACAGACAATGTTGACTTTCCAAATTCAAACCGACAAATACAGTTCAATAATATCTATATATTGACCTTATTTGTGTGGATGGTGACATTTTGTGATCCCTTAGTTGTGGTTGTTGGGACAGCATCCTTCACAATGGATGGAAAAGCTACAATAAAGTTTAAAGTCAACTCCCATTCAGCCTGTTGAAGAAAATGAACACAAGTGTTCATAAAAAACTACAGTGAGTCGAACCCCGATTAAGCGGCCACCCTCGGGGAAATGGCAAGTGGCTGCTTAAGAGCTCCTGCCCGAGAGCATTCAAAATCTACGACAGCGACCATTTTGGCACATTGCTCATATTTTGCCTGAAGATACCCTTGGGTGAACCATTTTCAAAAATCATGATTTTAAGTTCCAGCGTTTTTTTATTTTGAAAAATTCTCGAAAGTTTGAAAAAGCGGTCAAAGTGCGATTTTTTCTTAATCGAATTCCCAAAATAACACGCGAGGACGAAGCGTTGCTGAACTCTTGAAATTTAATCAACTAGTATCAAATTTTATACAGACTTAGAATAGCTATTCCTCTTTATGTATAATGTAAAACATATGTCAAATGCACTAATATTATGAATTTGCAAGCCATTTAAAAACACGTCCGACGACCTCTAAACGAGCGGCAAAATATTGGCTATTTTTGACTGGGTAGAACCCTTCCTGGTACCTAATTTTTCAAAATTTAACTTGATAGCCTTAAAGATTAGTTATTTAACTGTTATCCTACCAAATCTCAAGGTCGAACTCGAATCGGTTCCCTTTGAAACAATCTGAAATCTACGACACGTGTTCAGCCCATTTTGCATAAGATTTAGACGCAATGAAAGACTGAAACTCAATGTTTGCCGCCATTTTTTTATTTGAATTAATCATCGCTTTTTCTGGCAACTAACAAAATGCTCACCTAGAATATATATATATATATATATTTATAGATAATTATACAGAAGAAAACAGTCTTGAGATTCGAAGATTTATATGACATACCAATTTTAGCAATGTAAACATCGCTCGCTGAATGGTCGTCCTTTTGCGTATCTATTTTCAACTTTAAAAATGCATTTCGAATCTCTTCAAACACGATTTTAGAGTTTACATATGGAAGATTAGAACATTTTGCCGGTGCCTGACGGCGCTAATTTTACTTGCGATCGCGTAAACATTTATTATTTCTGTAACTTGTCTTTTCCGTCTGGTTATTATTTCTGTAACTTTCCTTTTCCGACTGGGCTGTAACTTGATCCAATTTCACCTTCACTGTACAAAGTAGCTGTCAGCTTCTTCGTATTTGATATTAATTTGGCAGGTCTTAATTTATAAACTTTGACATGGCCAGAAGGAAGTCAAGAGTTTTGGTAAAGCAACAGTGGAAAAAATATAAAGAGAGTAGCCAAAATGCTAGCTTTAAATCTAGCAACAATTTGTAAACAACATTTACCTAGAGTGATTCGTGTCCGAACTCATGCTCAGCACTCGTGTAAAGTCTAAATATGTCCAAAGTAGACACAAAATACGCACCAAAACCTGTATATCCATCTCCTCGCTACTGCTCCAGCTTTCAGTTCAATAAAGCATATCTGATGTAAGTATCAGAGGTGTTTGAATTCTGTTCGTAACCACGCATCGCACGCCGGTCAGTTTTCTTTTACGGATCAAACGGAGTAACGCAACAGCCAAGTCACGCGCGCACCATGTGTACAACATCAGGTAGCTCAAGTTGCAGTCTTCAGAACTATTGTAGAACATGTGAGGCCAGTCTTGCTGTATGCTTAGCTGTGCCATTTTGATTTTCGTAGGTATTTCTAGTTTTTTCAAATGGCATTTTTTTGTAGCTACATTACACTACAAGGTAGGTCGACCTCTTGCGGACAATCGAGCGATTATCCGGGTCACGAAGAATGCGTAAGTCTGAAGGACTGCACGAGAGATGTTAGCAAGCATTTGGCAAGCTTCAAACTTAGCGGAGATGAGGGTATAAATACAGAAATGAAGTTGCTGTTAGCGAGAGCTGGTAAGTAGGGTCATTCATTAAATTTCTGAACCGGGCAGTTCCCACATGTACATACATAGATCATCTGCTAAAAAGCTGCCAATGTTTCAGGGGTTTTTACAGTGGAAGAAGAGCACGAGTTGCTCAATATTTGTCCACACCACAGGGCAGTTTTTGGTATCCGCTGGAGGACGAGGAAATCTGTCTGCACAGTCCCTGCAGACATGGCCGCCCACAAATCAGCGAATGCCAAAGGGAGCCACCGAATGAATAGCCGCCAATCTGCCTATATTTTGCAGAACACCAAGAGTCTCATTCCAGTTGGAGCGTGTAAGTTGTTTTATTTTTATCCGTAAAATCAAATTAATTTTAGTAGAGGGGAATGTGCGGGCAGCAATTGGGGGCGGCAATTACGTCTATAATTATTACCAAATAAAAAAAAACCAGACAGCTATATATGTTTAGCTTTCGCATAGCCTAAAAGTTTTGCAAAATCTCGTACAAAAGGTAACTGTTCCTAGTTTGGAGACACGAAAAAGCAACCATGGGTGGAACAGACATTAGCATCGGTGACGTAGGCGCAAAGGGAAGGAAGGCGAGGGAAGGGAAGGGCAGAGGGGCGAATTTTCCTCTTGCCCGCCCCCTCCCCCCATCTCCTTTAATTTTGTTCTCTTGATGCAGGCTGCATCATTTGTCTGCGACCTGGAATTTCTCGCACTCATTTGAGGCGGGAAATAACAACCAAACAGTAGTGCCTCTTCCCCTTATCCCCAATCCCATCCCCACTTCCCCTTCCACCACTCCCCCAACCCCTCCCTTTGCGCTTGCTACGTATGGAGAACAACTATTTGAACGAAGCGCTACTGGGCAATATATATTGGAAATAGCGCTATATAAATAAATAATAAATAATAAATATTATGAATATTATTATTATTTTCTGCGCTGATGAAATCACTCTCGCAATTGTTTTTTCGGGTTATTTTTAGTGGTTGATGATATACACAGCGTCCTCGTGCAGTATATTTTCTAAGATATTTATTGCTTCGCCATTTTCAGCAATCTGCAAACAGTGTAAAGAGTTTGTGAGCCTAGATATACCACAGCCTCCCGTGCGCAAGAGAGCCCCTACATGGACCTTCTAAAGGACATCACGCGGAAGTGCCTTTGTCAACAATGAACTAACGCTACGATCCGCAAGCACCGTATTAGGACCTGTTTACAGTGAGGGATGGTAACCCTAGTGCCTAGCAAGAGGGTCAAAGATACAAGCAAAATTTCATAGGTAGGGTTACCCTACTGCCGGGACAACTCAGGCGTTACGCTTTAGTAAACCTGGTAAATAAAACACGCACCAGATAATAAATTTAGCGCCAAAATATTTCGCTTATCAGTTCCAATAAAATCATATTTCGATAGCCTGCGTAGCAGGCGCTGAGTGAAGAAGAGCGCGATTTTTAGGGGCGCGCGCGCGGGAGAGAAGAGACGTGCTAGCTCACTAAAATCGCAGACAACATTTTTTTCTTAAGTTTGGAACGCGTTTGAAGGCAAAACTATAAACAATCCTGCTATCGAGTATTTTAGCGACAGTAGCGACAAACATCGAAAATTCCGTCGCAAAAAGCCGTTATTCGAAAATTATTTACTTACAAAGCAAAACTAAAACGAATTCTGAATGAATACGATGTATCTTTTTTTGGTCACAAAATCGTTGATTTTGTCGGTATTTTGAACACATTTTGCTTCTTGGAGTCAAAATAAAGTTAGGCGAGTTGTCCCTAGCAGAGCATTTACAAGGACAGCTCGGGTTACCCTAGTGCAAGGGTACCCATAGCTGCCTTGTAAGCACGTCGATAACAAAAAGAAGAAACGTGCGAGTGCTATGGTATAAACCCTCTTGCTAGGGTTACCCTCCCTCCCTGTAAACAGGCCTTTATAACGCAACGGTGATAAAATACTAAGATTACCGTAACACCCGAAAATAAGCCCTGGAATCATCAAATTCAACGGAAATTTATTTACGCTTGTCTTCGGGTTGGACTTTAACATCGGTGGGGGTATTTTGGGGGGGGAAATCTGGGGAATTGCGTTTCAAAATGCCACTCCACCCAAAGCTTCATTACAACTTGTCAATAACGTATGTTTGAGCTCCTGATTAAGACAAGCCTATAGGCTGTTATATGGAGGGAATTATTGGAAGGATGTTTTGGCGATTTGTAGGGCTTGTGTGGGGTTACATTCTGAATTTTATGGTACATGAGAACACTGCGCTTCTTAGGTTCACTTGTCTACTAACTCCACAATTTACATTTTCAAAGCGAATAGTTGTTTATGATCCCAGGTTCAGGAATACTGAGATGAATCCGCCAAAATGTCGCATTTAAATCACATTTCCATATTAATTTTGTTTATATTTATTTGTTTAGGGATTGACAGGTTTTGTGTGTGTGTGTGTGTGTGTGTGTGGGGGGGGGGGGGGGGGGGGGGAGGGGTGGGTGTGGTCAATTGTTCCTCGCAATAATGTTTTCCCACTCCAGTTGTGCACGGATTTTTTTTTTGGCCGTGATCGGTTTTTTTTCATGGCTCGTTGTGCATGATTTTTTTTCTCAGTTTTTGCTGTGCAGGAATTTTTTTTCGGTAATTGCCCAACCCCCTCCCCTCAAAAATATAATGGTCAAGCGAGTGTTGCGTTACTCCTGTTCAACAGTGTTATTGAACTCGCTGTCAGAATTATAAAAATGTCCATTTTCCTTGATTCCTAAAACATATAGCTTCAAAGGCTACAACCGGTGATATTGGAGTGGGTTCGGATCTCTTGGTATGTATCGTGCGCTTTCTTTGGATTTAAATATAAGCGACACTCGATGAATCGCGTTGTTTATAAATAAGAGTTCTAATATAGCGAAATGAAAATAGGGCATATACTGTAGCTACACAGGTCACAAGCAAAGTTAACCAGATGAGCCCCTGGAAATTGTCATAACTTCTAAATTATGCATTAATAAATTCGAATTGTTTTTTTAACGTTGCAAGTTTGTGACTTGTGTTTGTGTACTCTTCAGTCCCGGGTCTTCAGTGTGACATCGGCAAATTTAATATATGTCTACAAGTGATATACTGTACAAGTGATCAAATTTCATCAATGTTATTTAGTTTCCATTAGACTAGTTGAACCTACGACCTTCTCGCTGGACTTTCAATGGATTCTAAATGCTTTAATCTAACTTTCAGGATATATTCATGGTAAGGTCAAGGTAAGAAACTACCAGGGCTTAATTTAATCCCTCTACATTGAAGTTTTAACGTCCATTTCGTGTTTCAATTATCGTTTCATTTGAGCGTTAACCTGATATATATTTTCGGTTTCCAGCAACGGAAACCGATTCGAGTTCGACCTTGAGATTTGGCAGGATAATAGTTAAAGAACTAAACTTAAGGCTATCAAGTTAAATGTTGAAAAAATTAGGTACCAGGAAGGGTTTTACACAGTTAAAAATAGCCAATATTTTGCCGCTCGTTTAGCGGTCGTCGGACGTGTTTTAAAATGGCTTGCAAATTCATAATATTAGTGCATTTGACATATTTTTTACATTAGACATAAAGAGGAATAGCTATTCTAAGTCTGTATAAAATTTGATACTAGTTGATTAAATTTTTCAAGAGTTCAGCAACGCTTCGTCCTCGCGTGTTATTTGGGGAATTCGATTAAGAAAAAAAAACGCACTTTGACCGCATTTTCGAATTTTCGAGAATTTTTCAAATAAAAAAACGCTGGAACTTAAAATCATGATTTTTGAAAATGGTTCACCCAAGGGTATCTTCAGGCAAAATATGAGCAATGTGCCAAAATGGTCGCTGTCGTAAGATTTTGAATGCTCTCGGGCAGGAGCTCTTAATAGGGTTGGCCGCTTAATCGGGGTTTTATTTACAGTAATATACTGATATTGGGACTTTGATAGCTGACCGCTTAATCAGGGTTGGCCGCTTAATAGGGGTTCGACTGTAGTCAGAAACGGCCTCAATCTTCTCTTATCTAACCACTGTTAGTCCTTTTTGGTTGATCATCATTTCTTTGGCATAATATCTACATTAATTAGTGTAAGTGATCTATTTGAGGTTTCCTTTGATTTGAAGGTAATTTTTAGCATCACTCAAAATGATAATTGTGACATGTAGTTCTTTACATTTCCCCTGTCTGCCCTTAACCCTTTCACTCTCAGAGTCAAACCTTGAGTCAATAAATGTAGTTGTACCTTTTGAGTCTGTGTATGAAACCGTAGTGTGTGACCATTCAAATGAAAGCTACTGAGCAGTACTTTCATGTGGTACTGTTTATAATGTTGTACAAGGTGGTTGTACCTTTTGAGTCTGTGGATGAAACCCTAGTGTGTGACCATTCAAATGAAAGCTATTGAGCAGTACTTCCATGTGGTACTGTTTATTATGCTGTACAAGGTGGTTCTAACTTTTAAGTCTGTGGATGAAACCCTAGTGTGTGACCATTCAAATGAAAGCTATTGAGCAGTACTTTCATGTGGTACTGTTTATTTTGCTGTACAAGCTGGCTCCAACTTTTAAGTATGTGGATGAAACCCTAGTGTGTGACCATTCAAATGAAAGCTATTGATCAATACTTCCATGTGGTACTGTTTGTTTTTGACAATTTAGCAAAATGAAATTCAAGATTTTTTCTTCCGTTTTGAACTCAGCACTGTTGGGAGTGAAAGGGTTAATCAGAGTTGTTCTTTCAATATAAAACGGTGGAACCCCAATTATTTCACCATCTCACTAATTCTAGTCTATCTGAAACTTTATAATTCCTTAGTTTCTTTAGAAAAAAATAATTTCTCACACACCACTGGTAGCCATGTCAAGCCGACCGCTGCAAGCCTGACCTTTAATGTAAAATCAAAAAAACTATACACATATCTGGGAAGCTTCCAAAATTACAAGTACATTAGTGACATTGTATAACGCCAAATTAAAAATACAACAAAATACTACTGAAATTCTTTGGGTGGGTGGTGGGAAGGCCAGTAATGGCGGATGCAACAAAAACAACTGCCCGCCTCACCGGTCACATGGCCTATACTCAGGCCCCAGCGGTGTGTGAGAAAAAACATTTTCCATTTTTTCGTTTCACTCAGCCAGTGGAAAATTACCCGTATTTTACATAACATACAACTCACTTGGTCACGCAGGAGATTAAAATCTACCTCATTTACTGGAGGCAGAGCTGGATAGACACCTATATGGCACAAGTGAGAAATAAAGCATTTACATTATTTAGTTTCATCCATTCCAGTTTATTTAAAGGAGCTATGTCACAATATTTTAAGTCATTTTTGCGAAGTGTAAAATCACCTTCAAATTGAAGAAAGCCTCAAAATGACAGTTTACTAAGGTAGAAAAACACCAAAGAGGTGATAATTAAACCAAACAGGAACAAGGATGGTTAACGATGGAGGAGATTGAGATGGATTGCGAATGGCAAACTTGAAAAAAATGGTCAATTTTTTCAAGATGCACCATCTGTGACGTAGCTCCTTTAACTTTCAAAGAAGAAAAATGAATGTGTGTTAACAATATACAGTAGGCTGAGTTTTGGAGAACTTGAAGGCTTGTGAACATAAGCTCTCAAAAACTCACTTGAAGTATCAATATTAAATTTACATGTACATTCATTTGTACCGATTGTACATCAGCTAGACTACATAGTAATCATTGCAACATGGAAGCTTTGTAGAATTAAATTATCAGAGTCAAAGCTTGAGCTTCTTGTAAATGCAACGTTTTATTATTTTAACTAAAAGTGTACACAGTTTATATGACAGTTTATATACCCGTATTTTACAAACTGGTCTCAGTTGATCTCACCTTTTTGGACATTTTCCTCAAAGTTTTGAAAAAGTTTAGCAAGCCGAGCACAATTGTACAAAACAAACGTGGCTTGTCTGAATTCTCTTGAGGTTTCACACAAGTTAATTTTCACCTAGAAATACAAATGTGAAAAATAGATCAATTACAGTGGCGGATCCAGACCTGTTTACATGTATAAGATGGGGGCACAAAAAACTGTTTGGTCCTTTGGGTCTCAAGGTGTGGGCCTGAAGAAAAAGTTTTTTGCTCACAAGGGGGGGGGGGGGGTTGGAACGGCCCCATAAATCTGCCACCGGATTATTATCCATCTTCTTGCCTAGTTCAACAAATAAGTTTTCTTCTGGAAGATATTAGTAGACATTTTAAGTATTCACTAATTAAAGTACAGTATAACTATTTAGTGGAAATTTCTGTGAATCAAACCTGTCGAAATTTCGTGAAAATTATCATGAACCCAGCCCTGTCAAAATTTAGTGAAAATTCTCCTGATGCCGGAACCAGTAGAATTTTAGCCAAAATTTTCATGAAAACGGATCTGTCAAAATTTTGTGAACATTTTAATGATCCCGGACGTGTCAACATTTTCATGATCGATATTTTCTGAAAATATTCATGACCGCAGACCTGTCGATATTTTGTGAAAATTTTCATAACCGCGGACCTGTCGATATTTTTGGAAAATTTTCATGACCGCCCGGACCTGTGGATATTCTGAGAAAATTTTCATCACCCCGGACCTGTGGATATTTTTGGAAAATTTTGATGACCGCGGACCTGTCGATATTTTTGGAAAATTTTCATCACCCCGGACCTGTCGATATTTTTGGAAAATTTTCATGACCGCGGACCTGTCAATATTTTTGGAAAATTTTCATGACCGCGGACCTGTGGATATTTTTTTGAAAAATTTTCATCACCCTGGACCTGTGGATATTTTTGAAAAATTTTCATCACCCCGGACCTGTCGATATTTTTGGAAAATTTTCAACACCCCGGAGCTGTGGATATTTTTGGAAAATTTTCATGACCGCGGACCTGTGGATATTTTTTTTGAAAAATTTCATCATCCCGGACCTGTGGATATTTTTGAAAAATTTTCATCACCCCGGACCTGTCGATATTTTTGGACAATTTTCATCACCCCGGACCTGTCGATATTTTTGGAAATTTTCATCACCCGGACCTGTCGATATTTTGGGAAAATTTTCAACACACCGGAGCTGTGGATATTTTTGGAAAATTTTCATGACCGCGGACCTGTGGATATTTTTTTGAAAAATTTTCATCATCCCGGACCTGTGGATATTTTTGAAAAATTTTCATCACCCCGGACCTGTCGATATTTTTGGAAAATTTTCAACACCCCGGAGCTGTGGATATTTTTGGAAAATTTTCATCACCCCGGATCTGTCGATATTTTTGGAAAATTTTCATGACCGCGGACCTGTCGATATTTTTGGTTTTACCCGGAACTGTCTATATTTTTGGTTTTTCATCACCCCGGACCTGTCGATATTTTTGGAAAATTTTCATGACCGCGAACCTGTGGATATTTTAGGAAAATTTTCATCACCCCGGACCTGTCGATATTTTTGGAAATTTTCATCACCCCGGACCTGTCGATATTTTGGAAAATTTTCATGACCGCGGACCTGTGGATATTTTAGGAAAATTTTCATCACCCCGAACCTGTCGATATTTTTGGAAAATTTTCATGACCGCGGACCTGTCGATATTTTTGGAAAATTTTCATCACCCCGGACCTGTCGATATTTTTGGAAAATTTTATGACCGCGGACCTGTGGATATTTTTGGAAAATTTTCAACACCCCGGACCTGTGGATATTTTTGGAAAATTTTCATCACCCCGGACCTGTCGATATTTTTGGAAAATTTTTATGACCGCGAACCTGTCGATATTTTTGGAAAATTTTCATCACACCGGACCTGTCGATATTTTTGGAAAATTTTCATGACCGCGGACCTGT
The DNA here is from genome assembly GCA_029204205.1 of Desmophyllum pertusum. Taxonomy (NCBI): domain Eukaryota; kingdom Metazoa; phylum Cnidaria; class Anthozoa; order Scleractinia; family Caryophylliidae; genus Desmophyllum; species Desmophyllum pertusum. The sequence goes on from MU826375.1 coordinate 185,606, forward strand.
CGATATTTTTGGAAAATTTTCATCACCCGGACCTGTCGATATTTTTGGAAAATTTTTATGACCGCGGACCTGTGGATATTTTTGGAAAATTTTCAACACCCCGGACCTGTGGATATTTTTGGAAAATTTTCATCACCCCGGACCTGTCGATATTTTTGGAAAATTTTGATGACCGCGGACCTGTCGATATTTTTGGAAAATTTTCATCACCCCGGACCTGTCGATATTTTTGGAAAATTTTCATGACCGCGGACCTGTCAATATTTTTGGAAAATTTTCATGACCGCGGACCTGTGGATATTTTTTTTGAAAAATTTTCATCACCCTGGACCTGTGGATATTTTTGAAAAATTTTCATCACCCCGGACCTGTCGATATTTTTGGAAAATTTTCAACACCCCGGAGCTGTGGATATTTTTGGAAAATTTTCATGACCGCGGACCTGTGGATATTTTTTTGAAAAATTTTCATCATCCCGGACCTGTGGATATTTTGAAAAATTTTCATCACCCCGGACCTGTCGATATTTTTGGAAAATTTTCATCACCCCGGACCTGTCGATATTTTTGGAAAATTTTCATCACCCCAGGACCTGTGGATATTTTTGGAAAATTTTCATCACCCCGGACCTGTGGATATTTTGGAAAATCTTCATGACCGCGGACCTGGGGATATTTTTGGAAAATTTTCATAACCGCAGACCTGTCGATATTTTTGGAAAATTTTCATCACCCCGGACCTGTGGATATTTTTGGAAATTTTTCATCACCCCGGACCTGTGGATATTTTTGGAAAATTTTCATGACCGCGGACCTGTGGATATTTTTGGAAAATTTTCATCACCCCGAACCTGTGGATATTTTAGGAAAATTTTCATCACCCCGGACCTGTGGATATTTTAGGAAAATTTTCATGACCCCGCGGACCTGTCAAAATTTTGTGAAAACTTTTATGATCCCCCGGACCTGTAGAAATTTAGTGAAAATTTTCAGGACTACGGACCTGTCGAAATTTAGTGAAAAAATGTTTTGATGCCGGAGATGTCAAAATTTAGTGAAGTTAGACATCTTTTCTGCAGGTTCATGATCAAGTTTACAGTATATATGTTCACTATGTTGACTGACATTGTTTGTCTTCAACACAAGTCCTATTAATGCCAATAAAACCAAAAATACTCACTTCACTGTTTGGAGCTGCAGAGAGAATTTCTAGTTTGATAGTAGCTACTGCCATTTGCCTGATTGAAATATCCCAGCCATGACCTAAGGCAATACAGGTAAAATATTTATTCAGTTGGAAAACAGATACATATTACAGTAAATAATAAAACACAGACTGGAAAACAGACTTTACCTTAAATTTGTTGCATTAAATTTGTTACAAAAATGCAAGAAGTTATAAGCTTTAATTTAATTACATACCTTCTACTTTATCACCATATTTCAGAATATATGATTCCCTTAGCTGTTTTTCACGTATTCTACCAAAAAGAAAAAAAAAGAAAAATGTATACATGTATTTTAATTTTTAATCTCAACTAAAAGTGATGAGTTGTGATGACTTGATCGTGTCAAAACCCTGTATTGAGAGAAATAGAATATTATTATAATAATAATATTTTTTGGGGTGGTGAAATTTATGGACGTAAACCACTGAAACCTTGTATTAGCCTTAAGAGCGGTCAGCATCTCCATGTGTGTTTTCTTCGTAACATGAACACAAAAATTATCAATCACACAAGTCATGATCACCAAAGTGATATAAATTGTCTTGATGTGTTAACCAATTCTTCCAACTAGTAAATATAAAACGATATGGATACAAGTAAGGAGAATTTGTATGTTGGGGCAAAAATCATTATAATAGTAAAATAAATCAATACTGTTAAGTTATACAATGTAGCATCCCTGCACACCTTAGGAGATCAACTGCATTGAAACCATCTTGGATTTTTGCTTCGTCATTGTGCACTGAGACCAGCCCATGAGTCAGGTAGAACTGTACAACAACAACAACAACAACAACAACAACAATTAAGGTTAAAGAGGCCATACATGTACATATAAGACTCCATCCAAACAACATCAACAGGGATGGTGGAATTGAAATTCCTCAAACATGGATGCCTACGATCAAGAAACACTACTGCCGATCGATAGCGCAGCACAACATCTATTCGAACCGCTGAGGGAACAACATCTTGATCTAGTCAGAATAATAATGAGGAGCGAAATGCACCAATAGCAGCAGCAAACTGATGTGCTACATATTATAGCAGTTGAAACATCGCGATTAACACCTCAAAGTGACTCCATCGTGAGACAAACAATAAAACGTTGGTCTATCTATCAAACCACGGTGAACAATAATCACTCATTTTTCAGGACTTTCCAGTCCTGGAAAACGCCAGAACAAAATTCCAGCCGGGCTTTCCAGGATTTCAAGGACCACACGAACCCTGGTACATGTATAATCGGCATTTCAGTGAATCTCTACACCCCATTCATTCATGTAACTATGGTATACATGCCTGTTTCCTGGTCAGCGGACTTGTAGAAGTCATCTGCCACACAGTACTAACTTGCTGTTGAATAAACCTTCTTCTACAGCTTGTAACATGAAGCACCATATCTGCATTTTCTGCCTTAAGTCGTGGAAATAACAGCACGAAAGTTGAATACAATGTATGTTATGTTTAAACACTTTCACTCCCAGAAGCAAGCATCAAGTAAATTATTATTGTGTTTCTAACTTTTAAGTCTGTGGATGAAACCCAAGTGTGCGACCATTCAAATGAAAGCTATTGAGCAGTACTTTCATGTGGTACTGTTTATTATGCTGTACAAGGTGGTTCTAACTTTTAAGTCTGTGGATGAAACCCTAGTGTGTGACCATTCAAATGAAAGCTATTGAGCAGTACTTTCATGTGGTACTGTTTATTATGCTGTACAAGGTGGTTCTAACTTTTAAGTCTGTGGATGAAACCCTAGTGTGTGACCATTCAAATGAAAGCTATTGAGCAGTACTTTCATGTGGTACTGTTTATTATGCTGTATAAGGTGGTTCTAACTTTTAAGTCTGTGGATAAAACGTCTAGTGTGTGACCATTCAAATGAAAGCTATTGAGCAGTACTTTGATGTGGAAATTTGAGATTTTTTTCAATTTTGAACTTTGACACTCTTGGGAGTGAAAGGGTTAATTATTTCCAGGCACCAATATAAATTCAAGCGACATGCAACAGATTTGTTAACTTACATTTTTGGCTACAGGATCCAGCTTTGCTACATCTTTAAGCAGTGAGGATGAGAGTGTAACTGTAAACAAAACATGGATAAGATCGAAAATGGAATAGTTATCATTATCTGGAAATGGAGCAGTGTAAAACAAATGGGGTGGTGAATGGTAAAAAAATACGGGTCTCACAAAATGTGATGTCATACCTTTTGACTTATAATTTCCTGTAGCTGCCAGGCACCAGAAAAAGAGAAGAAACAAAAACAAAACAGCAGATTAGACCATGAAGATAAAATGAGTTTGTCTTTCTACAATAACAGCCACCCAGGGGCAGAATTATCTGGCCATAAAAAAAAATACATGGTTGCTTGGAGATATGAAATTTATCTTCGAGTGTTCAAATTGATATCTCACTCGTTTGCTGTGCTCACTCATGAGATATCGAGTTGAAAACTTGAAGATAAATTTCATATCTCTGAGCAACCATGTATTATCCTATATATTTACATAACTGTGGAGAGTTTACAAATAATAACAAACAATAAACTACTAACTTCATCCTTACCTGCAAACTGTTCATTATCTTTAAGAAACTTCTGCACATCCAGAACTACATCACAGTTTAAATCCGAGTCTCCACCGCAACTGCATTCATTGTCACAACTGCAACTTTGTATGCTGTTTATGACCTGGTTACCATGGTTACCAGTCTCATCATCAAATGAGTCTGCTGACTCATCAGTTTGTATGACATATTTAGAGCTTTTTAGGACTTTATAAAGTTCTTTAGCTTTTCTAGTGAGATCTTTGTCTGTCCCTGACGTATCAGTTTTACTTGAAGTGTTACACGATGGAGAAAAGAGGTGACAAATTTCTTGTCGGGTTTGAATGTTTCTGAGTTCAGATTCATGTACTGTATTGTGGCTTGCGTCATCTGGAGTTGATTTCACAACAACCCTGCAATAAAAATTAGACATGCATATGCTCATTCTCTGTCAGTCATTCTAAGAGCCCATGCTTTAATTGTCAAGAGTAATCAACATCCAATTTCTCCTTAACATATAAAAAAATTGTCAACCAGGTAGGTGATGAGAATAAAGAAAACCATCCACTGTTATCTATTATAAATTATCCCATCAGCTACTGGTAATTATCCCAACTTACTTGTTCAATTTACCAAGTTCATCTGATCTATGGATATCGCTACAAATGCCAGGAAATTACAGATGGATACCATGCACCTGAATGCATGCACCTGAATGCATGAAATTCTGACAATTTTGCAATGACGACTTTCCACCCTTCTGATAGGCCGGGTCATTGTGTTGTGTTCTTTGGCAAGACACTTACATGTAATTGCCTCTCTCCACCCAAGAGTAAATGGGTAACAGCAAATTATCTGGGCAACTTGATAAAAAAAAGCTGGCAGGTTATACCTGTGATGGACTACTGTAGTATCCCATCCAGGGGAGTAGCGATATACTCATAGTCCCTTCATGCTATGGAAACCGGAGCTGAGTGACGGCCTGATAAGCCACTAGGCTTGTTAAGTCGACAGACAGACAAGATACCAAATTATAAATTAAAGTATTATCAATTATTAAACAATTAAAAAACATTTCCGAGTAGCTTGTGTCACTGACAGAATAATATCTTTCTCATATTTCCACCAAGCTTAAAATACAGTATACCATCATTTCTTTCCATCAATTAAACACTTACCCATTAGCATCTAAGAGTTCTTTGGAATGTTCACAAATGAGAACTGTTCTTAGCTGATCAAGATTTAAATGATCTTGATCTCCGTCATGTGAACTCAATAAAACAGAAGGATTTAATAACACACACTGAGCGTCCAGTCCTCCACTTGATTTTCCATACTGGTCTGTTTTACTCATAACATTGTTAAGTACGGTGCTGGTAACATCAGCCCTTTTTAAAGTCAGTAAAACATGGCCTCCACTTGTCAGTTGACAATGTCTTACAAACTGAATTGTTGATACACAGTCAATTATCTCCTGACAGAGTCTTTGAAATTCAGCCTAAAAATTAAAATACCAAGTACATATGACAATAAATTATTTAATGATGATTTATTGCCAACCTTGTCCCCAGAGTCTTCTCGGCATTCAAAATGGTGGCGCAAAAAAGACCCTGGCGAACAGCAGATCATGTGACCACAAAATTAGCCAATCGTGAGCCCGCCGCCATTTTGAAATAATCAAAATCTCCAATATTTTTGGAAACACGTGACCTGCTGTTCGTCAGGGTCTTCTTCTCGCCCACCCACCATCTTGAAAGCGGAGATGGCCCTGGGGACGAGGTTGATTTATTGCAGGGCTGAGGGAACATAACTTATTATGGCATTATTTTAAAATAAAAATTAACCTTCTGTTTATCTTGCATGTGACCTTCAACTTATTTTTAGTCCATTTTCTGATCGTAACCTACACTCCTTTATTTTATTTATTTCTCTCCTCAAGAAAATGAGACTCAGCTGTCTGCAGGGAAAAAACAGCTGTGCCATATTTATTACATGCCAGTAGAGACAGCGCGTCATCCAGCTCCAAAAGCACTGGGAACGAGTATTATATCGCACTGATTAGACCCGAGAATAGCGCTTCGGTTAGCCTACTATAGCACTGATTAGACCCGAGAATAGCGCCCCGGTTAGCTTAGCACTGATTAGCCCCGAGAATGGTTAGCTTTTATATAATTGTAACGATAACATATATACTTAAAAAATTCTGAAAGCTGGTGGCCAGTGCTGGTAGTCATGTGGTCATGAGTATCGCTTCATATGCGATCGACCCGGGTTCGACCCCAGTTATACCCTCTTATTTGTCCTTTTTCTCTTTTTGCTAAAAAAAAATTCTAAGTGTCTGGGTTACGAGCTCTCACTAAATGCATGTATGCAGCTGTTTCGAGAATGGTTGTCGGAAAAAGCGCACGGGACAATCCCGAAAGGTATTGTGGGTAGTTTTAAGTTCACGGTTCCTTGACTTCAGCATTTCAGGGAAATCTGAGAAAATGGCACGAGATGCCATGGACGTATGTTTGCGGGTGCTAAAGAAAGTAACAAAAGTAGGTTAGGCAGCTACAGTGTCAGGAACGTACCTTGCTGAACATATCCCAGATTACCTTTCGGGATTGTCGCGTGCGCTTTTTTCCGACAACCTTTCTCGAAACAGCTGTATTTATTTTTAAGAGGCACGTACGTATATCGAATTCTTGGTTTAATATTCTGCATTTAATACGAAAAAGTTTAACAGCTGACCCTTGAGGGGTAAGGCCTTCCGCTTGAGCTAAAGAGAAATTATAAGCGTAAATACCTTGTCCTTTTTGCAGACATCGCCAAGACATGTTCGTACAAAAGCAGGAATCATTAAATCTCCATTTACAAGTTTTTTGTTTAACTTTAAAGAACATGAATCCATTTTACTTTGATCCAGACCATCAATCGTTCTCAAAGCTTCACAGACCAAACGTTTTAAGCACGGCAACAGATCACTCAATTGCTCGAATCCTTCCCCGACGTCCGCCATGTTCGCGGGAAACGCCACCTCTCCTTCTACAGAAATGACAGAGACTGGATGCCAGGAGACTAGAAAATAAATTCAGGAACCGGAACCTTGGCAAAAAAATAGAAATACGGATTCAAATTTTGGTAACAAGCGTGTTTTTTTAAGACTATAAAATAAGTCTATTCTGGTAGGAGTATCAAATATGGCAAGCAGCGCAAAATCACAGATGATCCATATATTTTACTAAGACTTCTTCTGAGGAAGGGTAAACTCTCAAAACCCGAAAAAACGCTTACCGAATTTTCCCGATTAAAAAACGGGGGATACCAACGCATTTATTCATTCAGTTTTGTTTATAAAAGGTTCTTCATAACAACCTTGAGACGCGAATAAGCGAATAAAGCAAAAATGTAATTAGGAACCGAGAAATATTTGCTGTGATATTGACGGTTACTAAGACACGATATTAACATACACGAACAAAACATATAATACCAGACAAATTAAATGCTCACAGAACTGAACGTCGGCCAGTTTAAAAACATGTTTATAAATATTATTTTATGTAATTTGACAAAGTTCAATTCAAATGGATTTGATTTTACGGAATTCTGCAAATTTAAATTTTCTCCTAGAATTGTTCTGCTTTCTCGGCTTTTTATTCATACATTTTCTCCCATTTCAGTTGAAATGAAAAGAAATTAGCATTGTGAACTAAGCAGAAAAAATCTCCTCCTGAGTATCAACTGCCAATCAAAAATACAGTATATGCATGCGAACAAAAAACTGTTCAGGGTTCAACTCTTTACATACTGTATTAACACTGATTTATCATCTGGTAGCGAGGTTCCGCTAATATCGCTGAGTGCGCGGCACATCAACAACTAACTCAGTCGTACAAGACTAACGGGGATAGGCAAGTAAAAGGTGAAATTTAAAATTATTACAAAAAAAACTCATCATAAGATATATTCGACGCGTATATCGTATCTAAAGCGTGCATGAAACTTTGAAGGTGTTATCAGTTGTTTTCGTGGCAAATAGCTCTCTGTGTGTTCATCATCACATTCGTAGAGCCGAGGCTATATTAGGGTACTGTTGCTTTTGGAGTGTTTGCCAAGTAAGTGTTTCCAGTTTCATGAAGAATCATAAATGCAACTTAAGCTTTGATTAAGTCAATCTCTCCATTGACTTTTAGTAACTTAGATACTTTTAGATAGGTACTTTATTACCACGTATCACTCAGGAGCTAAAAGAAGCTCGTTAAAACGTGAACGTGAAATTTATAATTCACAAAGCGTGTAAATGAAGAAATGCTCGACTTACACTGTCATTATCGGCGGAAAGGCGTACAATTGAGCATTGGAGCGAAAATGTCCGTCTAATTTCGTATTCACAAATTTCACGAGAAAAAAAAAACAATTATGGATCATGCTTATGTGCTTATGTTCGTGTCGCTCATGTCCTAAATTCACCTAAATTTCAATGAAATTTTAAGAGGTTTAAAGAAGGAATAGAAGAAAGAAAATAATTTTTGTTGATAACCACGCGGGTGCTCTTGCGTGGTTATCAACTGTCTGTCAATGTCAATCTACTAATTTTTAACTTCAAATTCTAATTTTAAAACTACATCAAATCTTCAATATTTCTCATTTCCCTAAATTTTACAACTCCTTTGCGAAAAACTATTTCCTCCCAAATATACCCAAAATCACCCACAAATTTACAAAACACCCATGACATAGATTCATGGGATGAGTGGAGAGTTTTGGATTGCTTGAAACGTGAACGAGATATTTCCATTTAACCCATGTTAAGTCGCGGAAAAATGGCATTTAGGTTAAGTTCCGCCTAACGAGGGTTTATAGGGAGGGTCATACAAGTATATAGTTGTTAATTTTATTTTTTTGTACCAAGAGTGAGGCTCAGATGTAGAACTGAATATAATGGCCGCCGATCGAGTTCTTTTCTTTGTTCACACGTGGAACCAGAGACGAATACACTGGACCGTGGAGCAAAAAAATAATAATTTAACAATAAAGAAGTACACTCTCTCTAAGGCGGACAACCTCGGGACCAGCTCTAGCTGTCCGCTTTAAAGAGGTGTCCGCCTTACAGTGGTGTCCGCTTTGAGAGAGTGACTGTAAAGCCATAAAACGTCGCGAACACGAGAGAAAATTATAACACGCGTAGCCTGTGGCTGGAGTTTTAAATTTATCTTCATTTCTCATGGCCGTGGCTTGACTGAAAAGTGATCTTCTCGTCGATTTTTGGTAGTTTTAACTTAAATTAAAATTCGCTTTGAACTTTTTTAGCGTGCTTCTTCTCAGAAGTTAAAAAGAAATGCTTCTTCGAGCTCGCAAATTATGGAAGTTGGTGTTCCTAGCGGCTTGTTTGGTGGCTGTAGCAGTAATTTTATCCATGTGGCACATAGATAAAGGTATGTATTTCAAACAAAGTACAATTTGTGACCATAATGTTTCATTTTAAAGTAAATTTCATGGGCTAATCTAGTCATTTTGCGTCGCCTAAATACATAATCGCTATGATAACATAAGCTAACATATCTATAAACGGTCGGAAGGTTTTTTTTCGTACTTTTACGTTAATAAATTACTCTCTTACATGTAAACATAACAATCGTTATGTTCCATCAAATAGACCTTTCTCCGCAAATTCAAAATGATTAAAATTAAACTGAGCGGAAAATCAATACCAGCACCTGAAAGACCACCTCTTGTTTGGTAATCGTATAAAGTTTCGTTAGGTTAGGTTCTACCTGAGTCGAGAAAACGGAAGTTGCATGAAAACTGGAAAATTTAGAGACGTTTGTATGACTGGGGGTATACGCCATACAGTAACCCCAGTCATACAAACGTCTCTAAATTTTCCAGTTTTCAACTTCCGTTTTCTCGACTCAGGTAGAACGTAACCTAACGAAACTTCGTACGATTACCAAACAAGAGGTGGTCTTTCAGGTGCTGGTATTAATTTTCTGCTTAGTCTAATATGAATTTGCGGCGGCCATTTTGGAGAAAGGTCTATAGAAGAAATCCCGAAATGATAAGGCTTTTTTTAGAATTCGAATCTCTTTCAGATGAAACGAACCATGGTAGCATCACGGCAGTGATTTGCGCTCCGCAAACCAGCGACATGTTGAAGAGGACAAATTCACGCAACAACTTGAAAATGGCAATGGCAAGAACACAAAATCTCTTTTAGATGAATTCGAAGATGACACGAACCATGGCAGCATTGAGAGTGATTTACATTCCGCAAACCAGCGACATGTTGAAGAGGACAAACCTACAGAACAAGAACATGATTATGGTATGAAAACAAATGTGGTTTTCAATTGAGTGTCGAAAGTAATCGCTTAATTGATTTGGTTTTGCTTTACTACGCTCTGTGATTGGTTTAAAAAACTCGCGCCACCTCCTCAACCAATCAAATGCAAAACCCAAAACCAATCACGACTTGGTCACACGTGTCTTCCCGCGCTTGGCGCCGGTTACGTGTATTTGCGTTGAGTTCTTATTGGTTCATTGTGTTGTTTTCGTTTGTTGGGATTGGTCTACGATGACCAATTGAAACCGCTGTATCTCATCAAATGGAAGAATTCCGAAATGATAAGATTATTTTAAGAATTAAAATTCTCTTTCAGATCCTTCAGATGAATTCGAAGTTGAAACAAACCATGGCAGCATTGAGAGTGATTTACATTTCGAAAACTGGCAAGATGTTGAAGAGGAAAAACCTACACAACAAGAACATGACAATGGTAAAAAAACAAATGCGGTTTCAATTGACTGTCGAAAGTAATCGTTGAATTTCTTTTGTTTTGCTTTACTACGCTCTGTAATTGGTTTTAAAAACTCGCGCCACCTTCTCAACCAATCAGATGCATAACCAAAACCAATCGCGACTTGGTCGCACGCGTTTTCCCGCGCTTGGCGCCGGTTACGTGTATTTGCGTTGAGTTCTCATTGGTTCATTGTGTTGTTTACGTTTGTTACGCCTTGTTCCTGCCATAGTATAAGATGCTGTATTTTTCATTTACCTCAATCTGGCTCTATGTCTCACAGACTTAGTAGAATATGTATAATTCTCGTTCAGTGCTACTTGTCACAGTTTTGTTATTATATATAAATCAAGAACGTTTTCATTTTTCGTTGCCGTATTTCCTCGATCAAGCGCCCGGGAGCGTTTATTTCAAATATCGATTATTCCCTCGGTAATCTCCATGATTGAACAAACTTTTCTTAAATCATACAATTTTATTTTTGGCAAGAAAACAGAGAAATTCTGACTTTTCAACATTTTCTTGCAACTTGTCACGCAACATTGTTGCGTTTCAAGTTGAAAAGCGGCGTTGCGCGTATTATTACCGTGATGCAAGTTGCGGCAACATGTTGCGCGATGTAGACATATGCATGAGTCGGTGCAACTTTGTGCATCATGTTGCCGCAACTTGCAACACAGTGATAATACGCGCAAAAACGCTTTTCACGCATTTGTGCGACAATGTGCAAGGAAATGTTGCCCGTATTACTTGGTCATTATATTAATTAATAATTAAAATTTATATAGCGCAGAACTGCTTTTTTAACGGGAAAGATGGGGCGTTTAATCGAGGAAATACAGTACAGTCGAAGCTACCGTAACCGGACACCCTCTGGAAGCAGAAAAAGTGTCCACAGCTGGAGCTGGTCGCTTACGGGAATGTATAAATACAGAATTTGTATGAGATTCAAACGGGGTTTTGTCAAGGCGGCCGTAAGTAGAGCTGTCCACTTACGAGAGTGTCCGCTCAGAGAGCTTCGACTGTATATCCATTATAACTTTTGAAAACATTCCACAGTAAAGAGGCTCTGTTACGGTGCAACTATAACTCCAACCAAGGCCACCCAAACAAATTATTTGCAAATTGTCCAGTGGCATTTGAGTGTTACAACAATAAAAATGGCTACACATTTATTACTTCCGTAGTGTGCAGCTTGCTTAGATCCATAATTTGTGGGAAATCTATTGTTAACACCCGAGGTTTTCATTTGCTGATTTGCACATAATTTTGTTGGGTGGCCTTGGTTGGAGTAGTCGCTGTAGTGTCATTGCATCACATTGGTCATGCAATTCATGAGATTTTGTTGTATCTTTTACAGAAGATCCCACTAGTGAAAATGAACTATACAGAGCTTATGATCACATGACAACATTACTGTTGTTCGTTGGTTACTCACGCAGTCGACACAGCTTAGTGTCTTCTTTACTCGACGCGCATCCTCACGTGATAGTCGCAGATGAATCATACGCGCTCAGAAAATGGGTGCAAAGCCCAGTTTGGAAGACAACAAAATCCAAGTACGATTTCTTCGACACAATGATGGGAAGTTCAGTCTCTTCTTTTAAACATGGTCGAAGATCTCGCGATACGAAAGGAAGCGCTGCAAATCTACAAATATTTGGTTACAATATCCCTGATCAATGGCAGGCAACATACGATCGACACATACAGGTATAATATTGGCACATACAGGCAATATTGGAACAGTTTGTTGCTGTGTCACCGCGCGTGTATCACTCCCGGTTCCCACCCTCCTCTATGTACTTTTCCTAATGCGAAATATTACAAAATGCTGCGAAATGTTTTCCTATTTCTCGCGGTTCCTGCCGCCACCTTTTATCCCGCTCCCCGGCCTCTCTTTTCCCGCCTCCCGTAGACTTCCCGCCACCTTTACTCCCGGGTTTCCTTCCCCCCTGTTCGACATGTTCCCTTCCCCCACTCAATAAAATTCTTGCTTTAACCCTTTCACTCCCAAGATTGCTAAGTTCAAAACTGAATAAAAATCTTTAATTTCATTTTGCAAAATTGTCAAAAACAAACAGCACCACTTGAAAGTACTGCTCAATAGCTTTCATTTAAATGGTCACACAAGAGGGTTTCATCCACAGACTAAAAAGGTACAACCACATTTATTGACTTAAGGTTTGACTCAGGGAGTGAACGAGTTAATATTCTCTCTCTCATTTTTTTTATAAAACAAACTCAAGGTTTATGGGAGACAAGACCGCATGGGACACCGCAGTAATGCTTCGTCAAAAAGGCACAGACGCAATTTATGAGATGGAGCGGAAACTCGGAGTGAAAGTCAAATTCCTTCACGTTGTTAGAAATCCCTTTGACAATATCGCGACGTTTGTTCTACGTCACAGAGAAATCCAGGCGAGGACCGCTGACCCGGACATTAAGGTATCAACGAACGATTCTCATTTAATTAATTAAAACGGCCATTTATCACTGACTAAACAATGGTCGTTTTCGTCAGCAGATTAACGCAAGTGATATCCTGGATACAAAGATACAACTTTACAACAACTGGGCTGAAGGAAGCTATGTGGCACAGCAATCCTTCCCACAAGACTTCATCAATGTTGTCAGTATGGACGTTGTTAAAAAGCCAGCGGAAACACTCCGGAAAATATGCGATTTCCTGGCTATCACTTGTTCAGAAAAGTATATCCAGGACTGCGCGGCCATAGTAGACCCAGTCCCTTCAGTTACCCGGCATCGCATTGTATGGACGGACGAACAGATAAACAGAGTGTACACAATGATGAAGAAGTTTCCATTTTTTGAAAGGTTTACATTCGAAGACGAATGATATATCGTCACGTTGGCAGATATTTTTATTTATTTATTTATTTTTACGTGCAGTCGAAGCTCTCGTTGCGACCGCTCTCGTAAGCGACCAAGCTCTAGTTACGATCACCATTGGGAAACCCGGTTTGAATTGTCACTCAAACTCTGTAATTAAAAGCTCTCATAAACGACCGCTCCCGGCATCCATAAGCGACCGCGACCACTTTTTCAGGCTGGTCGTTTCCTTTGTTTTTAAGCTCTCGTCGTAAGTGATCACTTGTTATGCTACACATTTATGAGACATTGTATTATTTGCAATCATCTGAATAAGAGAAGTGTTTTCAATCTCTGTGGATTCGTGACCTGTACATTGGCTTTAGTACATTTCGAAAGTGGCCAGCCTTTATTGTTTCAGCGCGTGGTCACTTACAACAGCCCATTCTCGTAAGCGACCAGCTCTAGTTACGACCACTTTTTCGAATTCCCGAGTGGTCGCTTACGAGAGCTTCGACTACTTAATCGACTTTAAGCGAAAATCGAGGCCGCGGTGTAATCACCAGCAATAATGCCGAGAACACTATCGCCATAATAATTAACAAGTTGTTTTGTTGTTTTAAAAATGCAACAACACAACATCACGGCTTGCCCTTGTAGGAACGCTCACATTCATTTTGACCGAGATGGGCCTGGAACCAACAGTCTAAATTATAATTACCAAAAAAGATTGTTGTGTTTTCAACAGCGGACGGTGTGGTGTAGTGGATAAGGCGATTCACTTCAAAGCAGGATGTCGCAGGTTCGAGTCCTGGTAGGGAAGGTTGTTTCCTAAATAAAATGCGATTTGAAACTAAAAAATATTGGATTAAGCTTAAGTACAGAGGGGCAGTAGGAATATAGAGAACATAGGAAAAGGGGGAAGATTCAGGGGGGAGGCAAAGAGAACATAGGAATTAGGGGGAGAGAGAGACATAGTCTGAGTCAGGGGGAGGTGCAGAGGACATAGGAATTAGGGGAGAGGGAGGGATAGTCGAACTCAGGGGGAGGTACAGAGGACATAGGAATTAGGGGGAAAGAGGCATAGTCGAACTCAGGGGGAGATACAGAGGACATAGGAATTAGGGGGAAAGAGGCATAGTCGAACTCAGGGGGAGATACAGAGGACATAGGAATTAGGGGGAAAGAGGCATAGTCGAACTCAGGGGGAGATACAGAGGACATAGGAACTAGGGGAATAGGGAGGTATAGTCGAACTCAGGGGCAGGTACAGAGGACATAGGAACTAGGAGGAGAGGGAGGTATAGTCGGAGTCAGGGTGGAGGTAAAGACAACATAGGAATTATGGGGAGAGGGAGGTATAGTCGAACCCCAGGGGGAGGTACAGAGGACATAGGAACTAGGGGAATAGGAAGGTATAGTCGAACTCAGGGGCAGGTAAAGAGAACATAGGAATTAGGGGGAGAGGGAGGTATAGTCGGAGTCAGGGGGAGGTCTATCCGGGAGAGGTAACACAGGACTTGCGGCGAACCGAAATCAGGGGAGAAGTGAACATAGCAATTACGGGAGTTCATAAATAAAGCGTTTTAGTAGAGATAGTTCTTGAAAGTTAACTGCTTTGCATAATTTATTTACATTTCTTTTTTCCACTCAGAAAAGTTGAAAACTGAGATCTACGAATCTTACAGAAAGGCTAGCTACTACAGAACGTGTTGACATTTTATAATTAGTTTTTTAGGTAAATAGGCAAAAACAGAAGATACGTTCAAATGTCAACAGTTTTAAAATTAATTTCAAGTGAGCTATTGAATTGTTAATTACATTCATTTCCTTACGAGTAGTATTTTGATGATCAGTTTTCAGCGTAAACCCGCGAGTCGCGGGTTCTAGACCCGGAGGGGGGGGGGGGGGGGAATTCGATATAAAAGTGACGGGGGTGAATCGTCGTACCTTTTAGGGGTTAAAATTCGTGGTTTGGTACCACTTAGGGTGTTAAAATCTAAAATGTCTATCGTTAGAGTTATTCCGGTACCTTTTAGGGTATTAAGCCGGAAATATTGTGACAAGAACTAGTTTTGTCTTAGAATTGATACCTCTTAGGGGTGAAAATTAATTTGAGCCACGCCCACAAAACGAGATTCTGGTACCTTTTAGGAGTTCTTTTCAAAAATTCCGACGATCACCCCCATCACTTTTATATGGGAGTCCCCTCGGGGTTCTAAACAACGTCTTCTAACACGCAAGCGCAAGCTCTAGACGGCTATTTCATCCACCAGGTTTACCACTGGCTCACTAGTATCGCTGCCTCTTGAAAACAGCGGCGATGAAAAGCGCCTTAACCGCTTGCTTTTAAACAAGGATTTTAGTGCCTTGTTAAAATCTCTCCTGAAGAAAGTATACAAAACAGGATTTGTGATAGACGTAGCATACCTAACGAGAACGAACACGTGCGCTGGAAGCTCCAGCTCTTCCACATTGTACATTACCTTGTACAACAGCATCAAAATAAACCATGGCAACCAACAAATAAGGAAGATTGTTGCCATGGAAGCGAACAAAATCAAGCACCTTTTTTCCATAGCAGCTTGTCGACTGACATGTGGCCTCGAGAAAATGCTCCCTTTTGTTTTCCTCTGATTGTAAATTGATTTGAAAATAACCACAAAAGCATAAATCATGAATGCATACGGCAGCAGGAAAACTGCAACGATGCAAAATATGACATATCCCACTTTTAAGTTAGCTTGGGTTCCTGCATCCTCCATGTCGACCCAAGCGAAGGGAATGAACGCCACAATACAAGACGCCACCCAAACGACTTGAAGCACTTTAATAACTGTTTTTCTGGTCATCAGTCGATGCGTTACTGGCCAGATTATCGACAGGTATTTCTCTGTAGTGGCAGCTAGTATGTGATAGCAAGCTGATATGGCGGTCAAGTTGTTAAGCACGCTCACCAGAACAGCCATGTAATATCGAAACTCGAGCGACGTGATAACCGGTGTGAACGCGATTATGATGAAGAGAGGAATGTTGATGATTCCGGTCATGAAGTCGCAAACTGCCAAGCTGAAAAGGACGTAGTTTGGCGCAGTACGAAGCTTTTTTCTTCGCGCAAATAAAACCAATACCAAGCCATTTGCGATAACGATCAATAACGCAACAGGAACTAGTTCAGCGATTGCTTGAGTGTCCAGGGTCATGACGTTGACTCGAGATGTTGCGTTTGTGTTGTTCAACATCTTGTTCGCTGTCTCAATAAGTTTTCTTCGACTTCAACCTGCAAGAGTCGGACGTGAAATTAAATTCCGATCGCATTTGTCTCTTATATTCTGATTGGTTCTTACGCGAAAAAAATCAATTAAGCATAATTATCCATTATAGCCTTAATTTACTTGCACGTGACTACGGAACTCAATGATTAAAAAGCTTCTAAGAATAATCGGTAAGAGAGACATCCTGTCGGACATTTTTAGCTGCAAATAAACTTCAAATTATTGGATTAACCAGGAGAACTAGGGTTGTGTGAAATAATTAATTCCTGCTTTTACATTGAAAACTTTGTAAAATTCTGAAAGGGCCCAACGGACAATACAAAGGTACCGGATCCTGGTGGATCTAATCAGCAAATTTAAGAATGAAAATACAACAAAGAGAGGCTGACTGTACGGTTGGGATAAATGTGAATATATTTTTCCAATATTTTGTCAGGCACGGCCTGACTTCTTCAGGGAACTAACTCAAGAATAAAACGTTACAAATAAGAGGTATTGCAACAAGAAATATAAATGCGTAACTATACGTACAGCTAATTGAGAATGTAGAAAGTGATGAACGAAGCCGGTTGGAGAGCAACTGAAGATACTAAAGCGGTTCGGAAAGAAACCCAGAAGAAAAAAATCGGAGCTTCAATATCGGTCCACTTGTGCCCCACGCACAGTCACTGAGTTTATGAAGCTGTTGGGAGCAAAGTATATTAACAACTGAGATGTGTTTCGCCTGTGAAACTGATCATCACAGTTATGAGAACATGTACAGATTAACATTGAGAATGTTGTAAACACACTTAATAGACTGCTACATGGGTTATATAAGAATTGTACATATCATCTTCTGCAGGCCTGGAGGGAAACGAGAAATGCATCCAAAAATAAAGAGAAAACTTACTTCGAAAGTTCGTATCCACACATCAATCTGCATGTATCACGACCGATAAATTAAGATCGCTTTCCCAAAATAATCCCCTTAGCTATGGCGACATAAGGTTTGGTTTTAAACAACACTAGTTTGATAATTGAGAGCTAAAAGCCTTAACAATGTTAACAATGGCCTCCTAGGCAAAATGTCGCCGAGGAAACAAAAGAGATTTAAGAGTTTTTCATCCGGCGTCATTAAGAAAATGTGAATGTATTAATAACTCTTTCAGTCCCAAGATCAATATACGAATTCTCCTTACTACTGCCATACATTTATTTTAATGTCAGTTCGGAGAATTTGGTGATAGATCAAGACAATATCTTCTAGTTGATGATTGTATTTATTCTCATCACCTGTCTGCTTGACAATGTATTGATATTGTAAGGAGAAATTGGATTTTGATTGCTTGAGAATTAAATGTTCACCAGTTCTCAAGCAAGAAATGAACGTACAGGTTTTCATTTGTTTTTCGTGGTTCGTGAAAATATTCGTGTAACCATTCTCTCCTTGATCGCTAAGAATGTTTTGATTTGCTTCGAATAATATTCTTTGACGCCTTCACAAGTAAAGATTTAGGGCGTCCACAGACTAGAGAGATAGTTTGACGACAACTATGGGCCTTAATCACACGGCGGCCATGTTGGTAAAAACAATAGCCAAGCCTCGCATTCAGACGTTTCACAACGAGTTTTACGCGGGGTTTCAGATGCGGACACGATGCGGAAACAAAGGATTTAAATCCTCTGGGATTTAAGATGGCCGCCGCGTGATTAAGGTCCATTTAGTTGCCGATCATAAAAAGTTGTCGATAACAAAACAGCCAGTGTGTGGGCTCTCGGTTGTCGATAACTAAGGGCCTTAGTTATCGACAACTAGCTTCACACACTGGCTTTTTTGTTATCGACAACTTTTTATGATCGACAACTAAATATAGTTGTCGACAACTTTCTCTCTAGTCTGTGGGGGCCCTTTTAGTAATATGAGCGATAATCATATACATGGTAGTCTGCACAATGTTCTGTGCGCGCTCTGATTGGTTAAAAACCATCTTTCTAATATTTTGTTAAATACTTTTTCGACATCCGTAAAGTGTACTGTAAACTCAAACTGGAATATTACGGGTATAAATTACCAATCAACCATGTATATGTACTTGTCGGAATGAATGACAGCGGATAAAAAAATACAATTAAACGGCTAATTTTCGTTTTAAAATAAACTTCGAGGGGGGGGGGGGGGGGGGGAGATGATTTAATTTAGAAAATACTTCAATATAGCCAAACATTTCTAGTTTCAACCATATATTTGAGTATCAATCTTACTCGTCGAAGTAACTAGCAGCGTTTTGAAAGCTATAAAGAAATAAACGAGATATGAGATACAATTAGCACTGATAATTTCAATAGAAATAATATCCCGAACCAGGGTAATGGGCTCCTGCCCGAACTTATTTCAAATGGTCACTAATCTCTGTAAACTTTTTCTAAATAAAAAACTTCATAGATTAGTTAATTGGTTGAAGATAATTTTGTTATCCCATGTTTCAGCTGAACTATAAAGCTACAGAGAACAGTGTTCCAAAATTTTGAAAAAAAAAAATTGAAATAAATCTTATGTCCCATAATTAGCAAGCTTAATCTTCACGATTCAAGGAGACCACTTATTAAGGAAGAACTTATCCAAAATAATTGAAATAGTGGACCTCACCTTTTAAACCATTTTTTCTTTTTAAACCGTAAGAAATCTTGCGTGGAATATTCATTTCAATTCAGCTTTCACTTACAAACCGTCTGCCATTGCGGTTTTTTTTCAACTACGCTAAAAGGCGGCGTACTTCACAAAGACAAAAACATTATTATCGTTCATCTTGTGTATTTATGGCAACTGGTCAGACTTATATGCCGTAATTAACTGGCATCGCATAATTTCCAGGACGTTTTTCAAGAAAGCGAAGCCGACACAAAGCGGAAGATTAAGCGTTTTACACGAAATTTACTAAAACCATAAAACAGTAAGTATATATGTCCATTTTAAATATACATGCATCAAAAACAGTAAACGAGATCTCCTTACAGTAGATCAGGGATGAAGTATATTTCGATGTTTAATTTAGAGCCGTTTAGAGCGCCGATCGTGACTAACAATCTAGCCACTACAATTATCTCAGAAAAACGTCTGCTTGCAGAACTTCCGAACCAAGAAAAGCTGGTTTTGTTTAAAGTGATGTTTTGTGCCGGTTGATTTAACGCTAATCCATCAATTTTCTCTAGGACGTTCGCGCGCAGCCTACAGAGAAAGTGTGTTTTCCACCAAAAAGTATAAGTAACCAAGACTCTTTGTCAGTAAAATTTTCAAGGTAGCACGAACGAACGAAATTCATCGAGAAATTCAGGCGAAAGTGCAAAAATATCAGGAGATACGCGGCTGTTAGACTGATTGAATTGTTCATTATCATCATGTTACTTTATTTTCCGAGTTTCATCGCAAATAAACTGACCAGCATTGAAAAAACCGGGGGGGGGGGGTACTCCCAAACAAATTGGGTGGGGGTGTGCCGCTGGGCTATGAAAACCCTTACCATGTACCAGACCACAAAACGCTAATTTTGCGACCCTGTTCCAGACTAAATGTTAAAAAGATACCCGTTCCAGACTATTTTTAACGATTTTTTCTAACCCAAAAGCCTAAACTAGTAAGCAGCACTGCGAACTTGTAGTTGTAAAGCTTCTTTCCTACGCGTTTTGTTTCGTCTGACTAACATAATCCTATTCCAGAGTATCAATTAGCGATCTTTGTGCCAACTTCTGGGAAACTGATACTCCTGTTCCAGACCAAAAAATGCTTTTTGTTATACCCTGTTCCAGACCAAAATGCTTAAAAACCATACCCTGTCCAGCAGCACGGGGAGTGCCCCCCCCCCCCCCCCCCCCCTTCCCGGGAAAAGAACCTACCTTTATTCATATTTTATTAAATGACTTAGACCGTGGTCATACTCCTAACGTTTTTCGATTCGATCTTACGTGGAGAGCTCCGCAGTATCTTTACAATTTTGTGGCATAAGGAGTAGCCTGTTCCAGGCGTTCGGATAGTGGGGGAGCGACGCGAAAAGACGCGCGAAGCGCGAAGAGTTGCGAGTGAATAATAGGCGTGAACGCCTGGAACAGGCTATATACATAAGGAGCAAAACGAGCAGTTTTTTTTCTGACTATGAGTCAGCTATGCTAGCATGCTTAACTCAGCTCCCTCCTCTTTTAGGAACACATTTATTCTGGAACAGCGGAGACTTTCCTTTTCTTTTATCGAGCTGTACCTCGACATTAGAACATAAAGTACATTTAAAAAAATAATACTAATCTCAAGTCTTTTGATTCTAAGTAACTACTCAACTGAGATGGTTTTCCGTTAAGTGTTTTCATCGCTATAAAAAACCTTATCAATTTACTATAAAATGCTTTTCGAATAATTATTCTAATGGAAGAACATTAACTATAGAAAAATCCTTTTACAACTGCAATACTAAAATTTCACAAAATCGTAAAGAATTTCAAATTAACGCCAGCATGCGAAAACTTGTAAATGTTTTTTTTTGCACAGGAAGGAAGAAAATCTTAAAAAAATACAAAATTTAAATCGATCTTAAGGTAGAATTTTTAGTGTGGATGAAACCCTAGTGTGTGACCATTCAAATGAAAGCTATTGAGCAGTACTTTCATGTGGTACTGTTTGTTATTGTATTGTATTGTATTTTTACATCCGCACGCTCTCTGTCGACTCACTCGGAGTTGTTTGGTTTTTTTCACTCGGCGAGTTGTTTGCGAACTGAAGAAATCGAATCTGATAAACGTCTCAACTTTTTATTCAGGATACAACCTAAAATACTCTGAGTTCTGTTTCTACAATCGAAAGCTACAAGCAATAAGAACCTTGAGTCAATAAATGTGGTTGTCCCCGAGTCTGTGGATGAAACCCTAGTGTGTGACCATTCAAATGAAAGCTATTGAGCAGTACTTTCATGTGGTGCTGTTTGTTTTTGACAAATTTGCAAAACACCAGGAACTAAAATCTTTGATTTTCATTTACCTACCTTGTTACTCCGCCAAAGATAATAAAACTCCAACAAATACTGACCTAAATGGGCCACAAAGCGCAAAGAGAAAGTTCCTTTTATAGAACAGCTAAGGAGATTAACACCGTTAAAACACGTTTCAATTAACGCAAAAATAACAACTAACAAAATTCCACGAAATAATTACTACCCTGGGAAAGTAAGCCTTATATTGTGCTCTGCCACACGCATTTGCAAAAAGATTCAGGCGATAATAATTATTATTCAATAGGACCTTACAGAAAGATGTTTATCAGTTCAGTTCAAAATCGCCCAATGTTTAGAAGCTTTCAATGTCAATCTTATCTTCCCGGCTTATCGTGTACTGACCAAAACCATTAACCCTTTCACTCATAAAAGGGTACAAGGTCAAAAATATATGTAATTATCCCAAATTTCATTTGCATGATAGCTTTGTTAATTAGAGCCACCTTGTACAGCATAATAAACAGCACCACTTGAAAGTAGTGCTCAATAGTTTTTTTAATGGTCGCACACTAGGGTTTCATCCACAGACTTAAAAGTTAGAACCACCTTGTACAGCATAATGAACAGTACCACTTGAAAGTACTGCTCAATAGCTTTCATTTGATCATGATGGTCACACACACTAGCATAGACCATTAGCATAGACTTCATAGTTGGAGCCACCTTGTACATCATTAAAATTAGACACCACATAAAAGTAACAAGCTTTCATTTGATTGGTCACACACTTGCACCACATAAAAAGGCTTAAATTGTCACGATAAATATTGGAGCGAATCTGGCAAAAAGCGATTTCATTTGAATCGCCTTTTGTATTAGTAAGGTTGAACGCACACGCAGTTGACACCTTTCACTACAACACCAAGTTTCTAGCTACCTATTGTGGCCTGTATGATGGAAAGAGACGCGCGAGGGACGCTCGAGGGAAGAGAAGTGTTGCCTCGCGCGTCTCCTTCCTCGCGCGCGCCTCAGTTCAGTACCAGTTGATGGCGAAATCCCGCCTCCGAGACGAGACTGAGCCCGCGGTGTTCGTCCCCGAAGTTGCTAAGCAACATGACGTATTTGCTGGCTCGTGAGTGCTCGCGCTAGTCTCTGATTGGATAAACAGATTCGGAAACTCTTCGAGTATTTCAACGAAGATTTGCAAAAACCGACACTTGTACATGTTCCCCCGACTAAGTTACCCGAATTTTTAAAGTTTAAGGTACGTAACGTCCTATTCTAACAACACTAATTTGAACACTATGAACCGTTTCTCTAATCTTATGTCACAAAATCGTTTTTAACCCCAAAACTAACCCATTGCTTAATCTTAAACAGTAAATCGCTGCTTTAAAAAATCTGAACGTAAATGGCCGCCATCTTGAAATAAGCGTAAGACTGGTTACGACCGGTCCGACCCTTCTGACGTCAGTGCGCAAGAATGTTTCTTTTTTTAGCGCAATAAACCAACGAGAGCTCGGAGCAAATGCACGTGACCGACGCCAAGCGCGGGAAAACGCGTGCGACCAAGTCGCGATTGGTTTTGCTTTTGCATCTGATTGGTTGAGTAGGTGGCGCGAGTTTTTTAAACCAATCACAGAGCGTAGTAAAGCAAAACCAAAGCAATTCAGCGATTACTTTCGACACTCAATTGAAAACCGCTCTATTAATAGACGTTTCTATTATTCTAATGACGTCTATAAACCATACAAGGACCGAGCAAATTGTAGCCGGGACTTGAGAGGACTGGGGACAAGTCTAGAGTCCATCCTAACATAACCTGTCATTTCGTCCTTCGTTAATAAGATGACGGATGTTGGTCAGTTGAGCGACTCGCGGAATCAGAATAAGAAAATGATCTTGGACAACTCCAACCTCGTC
Source organism: Desmophyllum pertusum (assembly GCA_029204205.1). Taxonomy (NCBI): domain Eukaryota; kingdom Metazoa; phylum Cnidaria; class Anthozoa; order Scleractinia; family Caryophylliidae; genus Desmophyllum; species Desmophyllum pertusum. The sequence goes on from MU826375.1 coordinate 209,152, forward strand.
CCCAGGGCCTTCTCTCTTTTTTTCAAGATGGCGTCTGATAATTCATCAAGTTAAAACATAGGAAATCACAACCGTGTCGGAGGTTTGGATACTCGTTCTTAATTAGCATAGATTTTTCGATTTTATTTCTCCGTTTACTCCTTAGTTTTTTTTTTCGTTTGAGAAGATATATCAAACACTCGAGACAGTGTTTCATCGGCTATCCAAACACCTCGAATTTCGTCAAAAATACTCCGCTGCGCGTCGTATTTTCAAATCTCTTCTCGGTGTGTTTGGACTAATATCCCGATGAAACACGTCTCTCGTGTTTCATATATTATAATTTCAAAAACCTCCGAAAGAGTAGATAGCCTGTTACTTGGAACTTGCCTGTTGCAAATGAAATTCATAAACTTGATAATTTAACTAAGCATTTTTGGAAATTTTAATTTCCATGAAAGCATGACACATTTGAAAGGCCACGAATGCCACTCGTATATTTTTCAGCATAACATCCCGTGTCAAGCCCAATATTCTTCAAGCTTTTTCTTCTCTTTTCCTTCGATTCTTAATCTCGCTAAAACGAATCATTTCATACATTAAAATCCAGGTACTGTTATAAAATATGAATAAGTATTGACGTTTGTAAGGTTTTTATTGGATTATCTTTGCGGTGAAATTCAGAAAATAAAGTAATCCGGCGTTATAATAATAAAAAAATTCGATTCATGACAGCTGTAGCATATTCTCCGACACAAAAAAATATATATATATTCTCCGACACGATAGCACTTTGTTCGTCTGGAACCGAGTAAAGTTGATGCGAGTTTCATTTTCGTGATTTGACCCAGCAACATGAAAGTGTTCTGGCGAAGAAACAAATTTAAACACAGCGTTGCAGTTTATGAATCCAAGTAATAAACTAAATTAACATGTGGAACAAAACCTTGAATTTGTGTAAAGTAGTTTCATTAAAAAAATTGGATGGCGAAATATTCTTTATATGTGACAATCGCTTGTCAAATCCCCATCGGTTACTTAAAAGGTTTCATGAAGCATTGAATAGAGAAACTCAATACCTAACCAACCATTATACATTTAAATATTGCTCGGGCACTCATTAAACAGATGGAATAATATGTTGGGCTCAGTTTCATTTTAATTACAACCTTAATGTCACATCAGATGATCAAATTTAAAAAAAAAATATCGATAAATCCTGACTGATTATAGCAAAGTACGAGAAGCTATTTACAAGTTGATCGCGGTTTCTTTCTTTAATCTAATCTATTTAAAATGGAAAATTACTTCTTTAAAGCTTAGATAAAACCTGTGTAGAAATACGTGTTAATCCTTATTGTGTTAATTGCGGAGTTTTCGAGCCATTTCCTTGAATAAAGTTTCCTGGAAATTGATACCAATGAGAGGCGGATAAATCCTGAAGATAGTTGATATTAATACTATTGTGTCGGCCGTGCTGTGCATGACGTTTTGAGATGATATTCCGTGTCAACGGTTGATTAGCAGAATGCAAATCAGTAACAGATATAGATTTCCAAGAGTTAAGCTAACGAGTTGATATCGCAAAGAAAAGAATCGCCTCTGTACACGGCAAAAAACAAGCAGGAGCCAAAACATCGAACACAAGCCAGGCAATCAGTTCATTTAGGAGGCGAGCAATCATTTCAAGGTAAAATATGAGTTGGTTGTAACAATTCTTTTCATTAGTAAAACGCTCGTTTGTTAATTTTCAAGTCGCGTCCTTACACTGATCTAATCATGAAGCTGTTCAAAGTGTATATTTGACAATTTATTGAGATCGAATTTATGAACGTCAACATTTACTTGTAACAAGTGTATATTTGAAAATTTATTTGAGAATTTATGAACGTCAACATTTATTTGAAACAAGTGTATATTTGAAAATTTATTTGAGAATTTATGAACGTCAACATTTATTTGTAACAAGTGTATATTTGAACATTTATTTGAGAATTTATGAACGTCAACATTTATTTGAAACAAGTGTATATTTGAAAATTTATTTGAGAATTTATGAATGTAAACGTTTTGTAACTACATGTAGTCTTGCCTCGTTTGTTATCTCTTCATGCAGCTAATCTCTTCGTTGATTTAGGAAATAATTAGATGTAAGGATGATAAGCGAACATTCAGATTGGAAACTCGTTCACTGATTGTCCATGGGCCGATTGAATTTTATTTTCCACTCACTCCGTGATTCACTTTCCGCTTTGTAATATTGTTTCTCTGTTTATTATTTTGATAAAAATTACAGTTAAATTGCTATTCGAATCTTCTGTTATGTGTTATGTGTTATGTGTTATGTGTTATGTGTTATGTGTTATGTGTTATGTGTTATCGTAAGCTCGTCCGAAAAATTTGCTTCAGTAATCGGTGTTAATTGCAATTTCAGTTTACGGCATTTTCTTTTCGTGATTGGCTGTTTCTTGTTAACCTTATAAAATAAAACACCCACAATATTACAGTTCGAGTTTACGAAGTGTTACTGGAAAAGTACCGGTATTTTAAATCCTTAGTTTAAAAAAGAAAAACTAAATAACCTAATGCTTTTTTATTTTCGCGGGTTAGATTCCATGGTTTAAAGAAGCTATGTCATGGATGGCGCATCTTGAAAAAATTGGCCAATTTTTTTCAAGTTCGCCGTTCGCAATCCGTCTTAATCTTCTCCATCCTCAACCATCCTTGTTCCTGTTTGGTTTCTTATTACCTCTTTGGTATTTTTCTACCTTAGTAAACTATTATTTTGAGGCTTTCTTCAATTTGAAGGTGATTTTGCATTTCGCAAAAATAACTAAAATAATCGTGACATAGCTCCTTTAATACGGCATACAAAACCTGAGACAAGTGCGAACCTCGAGGAGGGGACATTGGGGGGGGGGGGGGGGGGGGGATCTCCAAAACCGTAAAACCGCAAGATTTCAGCTCAAATACCGAAAACCGTACTGAAAGTCGAGAAAAATTCCCTCTCTTACTAACGTTGTAAGGAAACTTCCCTCACTAAAATACCGTACAAAATTAGAATTTTTATCGAACACGGCTGCTCAGAAAACCGCACACCGTCGTATAGTACTCGATGAAACCGCAATACTACAGTTTTAGATCAAAAATACCGTAAAACCGACAGGAAAATGGCTCAGAACCGCAATACCGCAAACCCCAATGTCCCCCCCCCCCCCCCCCCCCCCCCTCCATGAGTCCAGAAAATAGAACTTTACTGTAAAAAAACAAAACAAAACACGTGTAATAAATTTAACAGCTGTCATCACTACTGAATCTCGACCCACGAGCTCTTCTCTTTTGCGCATGACTGACGAAGCTATTAATAGTTTCGCGCCATGCTGTGAAAGCTATCTTTATTTCCTTCTGATCGTGGCTCCGCTGACGTCACTAGAACTGACCAATCAGGTAGCGCTTTTTAAATAGCTCGACTATAGACTGGAAAATAAAAATATATTTCAAAATATTATCATTGGAAGAGACCCTAGTCTCCTACGCAGCCGTTATTTGTGTCGTCACGCAACGCTTCTACACAAATAACGGCTGCGTAGGAGACTAAAGAGACCCATGTATGTGGAAATTCTTCTCTTAGATTATCCTCTCTTGATAAATTTTAATCTTTACATATGAAGAAATCAAAAGGCGTCGAAACAAATTAAAACATTTCCTACCGAGAAGATTAAATAGAAACTGAGAAAAATTTCGTTGACGACTAACACATGTTTTAAGGAATAAAACCTCCGTTCCTATGTCTTTATACTCTGATAAAGATCATAGCCACGTCATTTCGCTCCCGAGATGGCGTAGAGAGAACCCGAGACGCAATCTCTCAGCCATCTCTTACGAACTACAGTCAAACCTGTATTAAGCGGACAGTAGCAAAAGTCCCAACATTTATCATTTCCCTTATTTACTGTATATAATAGCTCTATTAAAGGGGAAGTATCACGGGGATTTTGACCTTTTTTGGTCAAAACTGTGCTACAATATCTTTACTTATTTACAAAATAATTCTAGAACACCAAGAGAAAGAAATCAACCGAATTCGTGACAGAGGAACAAATCATGATTGTTCTTTTCTGGCGCATTTTGGAAACGAAAATGCGAGAACTTGAAAAAAATTAGCCCAATTATTTTCAAGTTGAAATCCATTTTGACCAGTCCATCTATGGCCAGAGACACTCATTCACAGTTTTAGTTCATTAGAGTGGTAATTTATAACATAACTGACCATTATTTTTAGGTTGCTGTTAATACAAAAACGTTTTTTAGTTTTTGAAATGACACTAAATCCCCGTGATAATTCCTCTTTAAAGCGGACTGACCCTGTATTTGATTGTAGTTGCTAACCTTTAAAATGCCAAGTGTGACCAACGGCCGATTTCTCCTTACAATATCAATACATTGTCAAGCAGACAGGTGATGAGAATAAAGAACTTCATCAACTAGGAGACATAGTCTTGATGTAACACCAAATTCTCAGAACTAGAGCTAATAGAAATGTGTGATGACGATCAAGGAGAATGAACATTTCAATCTTGGGAATCAACCTCGTTCCCAGGGTCTCTCTTCTTCCCGCCAAAAGAGAGACCCTGGGAACGAGGTTGCTTTGGAATATTAGGGTTAATGTATTCATATTTTTTTTGACGAAAACCTTCGCCGACCGCTTTGTTCCTTTGGCGACATTTTGCCTAAGCCACCATTGTTGATATTGTTATAGCGTTAAAATGGTTTTTATCCTACCTGTAATTTAACAAAACATGTTTGTTTACGGAGCCTTTCGTGTATTTTATTGCTGATGATATCTCGGAGAAGCGAAGTTGTTACATTTAAGTGTTTTTTTTTGGCGAACGACCCCAACTATATGCATGATTACATATGATATAATTTAAAATGGCTTGAAGACAACGAGTGGAAGTAGTTGCACTCAGTCAGTTAAATACCACATTTTGTAACTTTAACGCAAATTCATTACTACACACAATCTATACTCTTAATTGTCGACTGCAATCCGGCTTCTTGCATGTAAAAACATGTTGAAATATTTGCACTCGTTCGGCAAACCACTTTATCAGTAAACTTTTGGGTCAATTGTCAGGCTTTTGAGATCAAGATACAAATCGTCAGTTACTGTACAATTTTAAGCCGCTTTTAAATTGTCTGTTATTCCATCCGGACCAAAACTTAATTATCACATTAACTGCGAGACGTCTGTTACAGATACTTAGCCAGTTTATGTCTAGTAGCTTGGTATAGTGTAATAATTGGTTAAGTTTCGTATCGGTGTGAAAAGTCATTTGCATAGCAGCAAATGGCTAAGTCTTTATGTTAATGAGTTTGTTTTTCAGTATTATTACCCATTCAGTGCGATACAGTTTAATCTTGCTTCTGAATCTTGTAGTTGCAGTTGAGTTCGCTGAGATCAAGATGATGTCCAACAACACAAACGCAACAGAACGGCCATTGCGAGCCATGAAGGTCAACACTCAAGCAATAGCTGAACTAGTTCCTGTTGCGTTATTGATCGTTATCGCAAATGGCTTGGTATTGGTTTTATTTGCGAAAAGAAACAGCTTCGTACTGCGCCAAACTACGTCCTTTTCAGTTTGGCAGTTTGCGACTTCATGACCGGAATCATCAACATTCCTCTCTTCATCATAGTCGTGTTCACACCGGTTATCACGTCGTTCGAGTTTCGATATTACATGGCTGTTCTGGTGAGCGTGCTTAACAATTTGACCGCCATATCAGCTTGCTATCACATACTAGCTGCCACTACAGAGAAATACCTGTCGATAATCTGGCCAGTAACGCATCGATTGATGACCAGAAAAACAGTTATTAAAGTGCTTCAAGTCGTTTGGGTGGTGTCTTGTATTGTGGCGTTCATTCCCTTCGCTTGGGTCGACATGGAGGATGCAGGAACCCAAGCAAACTAACTCTCGGGCATGTAATATTTTGCCTTGTGGCAGTTTTCCTGCTGCCGTACGCATTCATGATTTATGCTTTTGTGGTTATTTTCAAATCGATTTCTAAAAGAGGCAAAGTGAAACGAAACGTCCCATCGCGAAAACCACACCTCTGTCGACAAGCTGCTATGGAGAATAGGTGCTTGATTTTGTTCGCTTCCATGGCAACAATCTTCCTTATCTGTTGGTTGCCATGGTTTATTTTGATGCTGTTGTTCAAGGTAAACGACAATGTGGAAGAGCTGGAACTTCCAGCGCACGTGTTTGTTCTTGTTAGGTATGCTACGTCTATCATAAATCCTGTTCTGTATACTTTCTTCAGGAGAGATTTTAACAATGCACTGAAATCCTTGTTTAAAACGAGCAACATTAACAGATCACGAAACTTGTCTTGGTCAATGTTTACAAAGGAAACCAAGCACAATGAACCAACAGCAAGACTGACGGATGAAATGGCAGAAGATGTCGTCTAGAACATACGTCTATCGGTTGCTCGGTAATCCGGCCAAAAAATACTACTCTAAAAGTATTAACACTTTCACTCCCAAGAGTGTCAAGTTCAGTCAAAACTGAGCAAAACAATCTTGAATTTCATTTTGAAATATTGTCACAGACAAACAGTACCACATGAAAGTACTGCTCAATAGCTTTCATTTGAATGATCACACACTAGGGTTTCATCCACAGACTTAAAAGTTACTGACCACATTTATTGACTCAAGGTTTGACTCTGGGAGTGAAAGGGTTAATGTAATTATCAATTCAATAACTCACTTGTAACTTAGTTTTAAGACATGACAGCTTGTAATTGAAATTTTCACTTGATTGGTTTGAGGTTAATGGAGACACATTTAATTATATAATTTTGTAAAAGCTTTTAATTTCTGAAATATTTTTTGGTAGCTCCTAATGGCTAGTTTTCACCTCTTTACAATGGAAAAGTTAATGTACCGGTAAATAAATTATGTAATAAAAGCCGTGTGAAATTGTCCATTTAAATAACAGCGTGGTTTTTATCTGATTTTGCTATAGCCTTTAATTTCTGTAAAGGCCATTTGAACCCTTTACCACGTAAAAAGTATTACAGTGCGACTACTCCAACCAGGCCACCCAACAAAATTATCTGCAAATGTGAATTAGCGAATGAAAACCTCGGATGTTAACAATAGGATATTGCGATTTTGCACCCTAGGAAAGACATCAATTCAAGTGAAAAGTTTTTCGTGTGCTGTGATGGGCGCACACGGTCCTTACTCGTCCCAGGGTCGTTGGAGACTCTTAGCCGGCGGAGCATAGGTACGAGAGGCAACGCCGGCCCGGCTCAACGAGTTTTTGTCCGGAATTACTGGTTTTTTGATCGCGCGCGACAGAATTCCCAACTTTGTACCATTGTCGACCCCAGAGCCTTCGCTTTCTTCAGTCATGCGCAAAAGAGAAGAGCTGTGAGGTCGAGACAATCTCATTCTCAATCTCATTCCCAGAGCCGCTGATCAAAAGGATCGTGGCCTCTGGGAACGAGATTGGGATTGTACTAATATATTCATACCTCATTTTCGGTAAATATTCTGTGCTATATTAAACAAGATTCGAGCTCATCACACTGGTATGTGACACAAGTCTTTCCATGAAAAAATAGTTCTTTAAAATGGACGGTTATTTTTCAAACGACAAATAAGTTAACAGGTTATCAACTGCAATTAAAGTAAGACCTTGAGCTATAAGAAACGAGGGTTTCGACAACTAAATAAAAGTAAATTACTTACAAAGAAGTAGTCCTTTGTCTTTAATTGTTATCTCTGCCAGCCCTCACCGCCATAATAGCCACTCATTGCCGGATATAGGCAAAATCATTTTGCCCGGGAAATGAGGCCACGTTAGCAACAAAGAAGGGTAGTCATCGCCGATAACAAAAGACCTTTCAAAGGAAAAAAAAAAATACAAATTTCTGATTGAGAATTTTATTCTTATCCTGAAAGATAATTGTTTGCATTCATCAAACTTCATGTTGTCTTGTTTTACTTCCTTCATAGAGATAGACTGCAAAACAGTCGTATTTTTTGCGTTGGTCTGTCAAACAAATGCGCGTGGTCTTTGAACGAAAGGTCTGGGGCGAGTGTGAAAACGGAGAGTGGAACTGGGGAGAGACGTTAATTCTCGTGCTTCGCGCTTCGCACGCGAGGATCCACGCTTTCGGCGCTTCGCGACCAGATATTTAGAGAAAAAACGACTGTTTTGCAGTCTATCATAGAGAGAACGGGAACAGACACTTAATATTTAAATATCCCATTCGCCTATGTTTTAAGCTCATTTTTCTCCCTCCTTCCTCTTTTTCTCGGCTGTTTCTCTCTCCTGCCTAACTTCCCTAAACCTTTCCTATCCTTCTTCATAATTTTATAATTTTTTCTTCGAAGTTTCGCTTAGTAATCGGAAATGGACGGCACTTCTACCATTCCTGTGTTTTAATACCCTGGATGCCACGAAAGCGAGTGACAACGGAGCGGCGAAAAAAACCCTCTGGTCAGGCGAACTTAGCCTCCTCCGCAGGCTACTGTGGTAGAAAATAGGAAGAGGGAGGACTAGGGATACAAAGGAGGAAGACTGGACACGAGAGCACTGTGGGTGGCGTAGCCGCGACAACGCCGAGCCACAACGTGGCCACCGTGACCAGAGGGTTTTTTTTCGCCGCTCCGTACGTAGTCACTCGCTTTCGTGGCATCAGCGTTCCTCGCTGAAAAAAAAACCTCTGGCACCCAGGGTAGTGTTTTAATAGTTTCAAAATAATTGTCTTGAGTTTACAAAAAAATATGAATTTCCTGTGGCAACTAAAACGGTTGCCTAGCAGCGCTGAAGACCTTCGAAATATTTAAGAAAAGGATTGCGTGAGTTATATATACAGAATAAATTGCAATTGAGTCTTGAAACAATAGTTTAAAGTATATAACGACGTGGTGATAAGATAAATAATTACGATAAGTGCGTCAGTTATCTTCGAGTGATGCTCAACAAATTCAACGAAGTGGAGGGGAAGATCTAGGCAACAGGACATCGTAAGTCGCTTATATAGATCCTTTACATGTTAACATTAATCACATATATATAATTTATATCGACTGAACACTGACTGAGGAATAAAAGGCAGAGGTGGGTGGATTTGCAGTCATAGATAGTGAAGCCGACAAGTATAGATATACACTTGAACCTCTCTATAACGGCCACCCTGGAGTAGAATTAACTGCATGTACGTTGAAGGGAGGTTTCAAAGAGTATAGTGTATCAGGATCAGCGCACTGTCGGGACAAAAATCCTGGTCGTTATGGCTCCGTCAATTCCAAGCCCGACCATCCCCTCCCCGGGCATTTGTCGGGCATTTGACAATTTTTCCATCCCTGGGGTGGGGCATTTGCTATAACTGGGCAGCCCGGGGGTGGGGCATTGTCAAAGGCAACGCGATCTTTCGTATTTTAAAAGACGTACACGTTTTGTTGTTTATTTAAAATTTCCTGATTGCCCCCGATAGAAAAATATAAAAACTGAGTTGAAATTAAACCTCGTTTGAGTCCCGCACTTTTCAAGTGTACTGTAGCCCCACCCCCGCCCAACATGTGCAAACATTTGCACCGTTGCTTTCCACGTGCGTTCCAAAAATGTCAAAGATGGCGGAACGATGAGATGTTCAGTGATGTTGATGAGATTGAATTTTGCGAGTGCACGTTATACTTACTGACTACAAAGCTGTCTTATCATCAAGGTAGTTAAACATTGAAATATGAATATGAAGTTCCCGACTAAATCAGTTGTTGTATTATTTGTTGTTTCGTTGCTCTCCTGAGGTGCGTTGCAATGGTAATGAAAAAAAGTTCCAAAAACTATGACAATGATTACAGGTATAAATAAAGAGCTATGTATTTGTGAACAATAAATTATAGTGGCCATCATTAATAGTTCTGCTTGGTATTTAGATTTTTAAATTCCTCGATCCTCGCAAGAAAATAACATTTTGAACTCGTCCCGTGGGTCGGGCATTTGCACTGTTCCTGAAGCCCCACCGTGGGGATTTTGTGCATATAAGCTGACCCCACCGTGGGGAATTTTCAACCTTCTGACAAAAAAACGGACAAATGCCCGACAAATGCCCGGGGGGGGGGGGGGGATGAGCGGGCTTGGAATTGACGGAGCCATTATAAAAGGGTGACCGTTGTGCAGAGAGCCGTTAGTGGCGTTTCGACTGTGTGTATATAGTTGCAATTTTTAAATTAAAATTCGTTTATTTTTCCTGACACGCAGTTAAAACTGAGAGGTTTCGATGGCGAAGGGCGTTTAAATTTGATTCTAAATTATAATATAAACGTCTCTTGAAATATAGGGATATTTTAAAACTGAGGTGTCAAATTAAAATATTGACAGTGCACATTTTTAATACGTCGCTGCCGCCATGCATGTTTTAAAAAAGTTAAAAGCTATAGATTCCTAATTATCTTCTCGTTGATCCAACATGACTGAAATTTCTTTGTTCATTTGAATAGTAGGAATACTTTATCCACAACTTTTCGTTATTTACCGTGTATTTATTATCTCTATTTCTGGGTTGATATTCATTATTAACTTTTTTGTGACATGTATTAAATCATTATCCCTGAGTTAGAAAAATAAAATATTCATTATATTCCTTTACATACTGACCGTTCATAACTCCTAATATTGCATGCCGGGCTGAACTTGGCCGATTTCCTCTGATTACTGATATAAATAAAAAAATTCTTAATTACGTAAATTATCTTCAAAGTAAGGATCAAAACACTATTGTTAAACAGTCATTGCTAATGTCAATTGATCTTCATTGTAACGATAAAAATGGTTTTTACTCTAATCTTATGAAGATGTTAGAATATTATAATGTTACTAACTTTAATCATGATACATTAGATGACGCTAAGATCAAGCGTCATATAGATCTCATGAAAGAGAAATATATCGCCCATTGGAAACATACCGTTCAAAATTCCCAAAAACTAAAATTTTACAGCATTTTCAAAAGCAATTATACACCCTCAATCTATTTAGACTTGACTAGAAAAAACCCTGATAGAAAAACTTTAGTGAAACTAAGAATAAGCAACCACCAACTTAAGATTGAAACCGGTAGATATGAAAACATCTCAAGGTGTGATAGACTTTGCACTCTTTGTGATCTCAATAATATCGAAGATGAAATTCATTTTTTGTTTCATTGTCCCAACTATTCATCAATTAGAGATGGCTTTTATAATAAAATAGATAACAAATTCTCAAATTTCAATCAGTTACCACTCACAGAATTAATTATAGAGTTATTGAACTCCTCTGATTATTTTATTAACATACAGTTGGTAAAGTTCATTTCTTCCTGTATTGATCTGCGAAACAAATTGATATCAGCCTAGTTTGATGGAAAAGAGAATTACACGTAAATCTTAACTATTGTATTTTTTTTCTTTTCTATTTCTATTTTAATTTCAGTTCGTTTTCTATCTATATTATTTTACGCTTTTGCAATACTGCAATGATTTATGGTCATGCAAATAAAGCTTATTGTTGTTGTTGATTTCAGCCAACTCGGCCTACGGCCTCGTTGGTAAGTATCAGGCGATGTTTCACACGATTTCGCAGGATAATTGTTAATTATTATTCAACAAATCGTAACACTGTCCAAATATGGTCATGATGCACTCAATATCTGTCAGCCGTACTCAACAGATATCCTGCGATATATGTAATTTCGTATGCGCACGGTAAAATGTTCAAGTCAGTTCTTGAAATAAAAGTTGAAGAGTATTTTTGTTAGTTGTGTTATCAATTTGTTGAATAATAACACAACAATTATCCTGCTCAATCTTGCGGAATATCACCTGATTTTCAAGCCAACTCGGCCTACGGCCTCGTATACCGACGAGGCCGTAGACTGTTACAGGCAAACCAGTATTCCATGCTCAGCGAATCATTTTCCAATCTTCAGGTTAAACAAAGCACTGAGTGAAAATGTCTTACAAGTGTTTACAAATTGTCGGGTTGGTTTTTTGCTTGGCACTATACGCTCTCCTATGGACCCAACACACGTGTTATGATTTCATTAAAGGTATGTTATACTTATACATGCATCTTTAGTTTCCAAATCACTTTAATATCAAAGGCTATGATAAGGTGAAAAATTTGTATTCTAAATTTGAAGCAGGGGCGAATCCAGAGAGGGATTCAGGAATTTCAACCCCCCTCTCTCCCTCCCTTACGAGAAGTTCAAAATGTAGGAAATGCCTTATTTCACAATCTAAACTTTCGCAATTTTCTGGGGGGGGGGCATACCCCAAGACCTCGATGATGGAGTCGCACTTCTGGCGCTTGAAAGTCCCGAAACTGTAAATAGAACCCCTATTAAGCGGCCACCTCCTATTAAGCGGCCACTTACCATTTCCTCGAGGGTGGCCGCTTAATCATGAAGGATTCGACTGTAGTTACACTTAACTCATAAGCTTTGTATGCCAGTACCTGCCACCGTTTAATAACTCTTAATGTTCTTAGCTCCACAGCGGACCAATCCAGCTGTAGTAGACGCCAGAATTTACGACAAGGTGAAAATTTTTCTGCTTTTCATTGGTTACAACAGAAGTCGACACACACTGCTAGCTTCTCTGTTGGATGCACATCCCAAATATGATCATTGCTAACGACTTCAATATCCTCAAAGATTGGATTGAAAACCCTTTGTTGTCTCAGAGAGAAAAACAATACATCTACGAACTGCTATTGGCTAAATCTCGTTATGACGTCATGTTTGGCGTGCGCTCGCCGCTGGTGGGAAACCATAGTCGTCAGTATCATTACTACGTCAAGGACCAATGGCAAGGCAGATATGATAATAACATACAGGTGAGTGAGGCTGATACGACATTTATTAAATGATTGCTGACGTGATCATAGTTCACGCGGCGGCCATCTTAAATCCCAGAGGATTTAAAACCTTTGTTTCCGCATCTGAAACCCCGCGTAAACTCGTTGTGAAACGTCTGAATGCGAGGCTTGGGAGATCTTGCATGGGGAATAAAAAGCTAATGTTTTTACCAACATGGCCGCCTGTGATTAAGGCCCATTAAGATCAGTACGAGTTTTGAACATGATGACGTAGCGGCCTTTCCGCCATTTTGAATAAGATGCAAACATGACGTGAAAAACAATACGTGAAAAAGATGTCAAATAATTTCTGTAAAATTAGATTTCTAAAATTAATTAATTATGTAAAGGATTTCACCAGCGAAATTTGAGCGTTATAGATGCGCAAATTTTATAACAATTAAATTTTATACTGCGCATGCTAAAGAGAAATTAGGAAATTATGGGGTTAGGGTTATGGAGGGGGGGGGAGGGGAGGAGGGGGGACACATAGTCAGGAAGAATCGGGGTAAGGAAGAATATAGGAATTAGGGTTAAAGAGAGGCATATATGAAGTCAGTAGGAGGTATAAAGAAAACTTTGGAATTAGGAGGAGAGGGAGGCATAATCGGAGTCAGGGGGGAGGCAAAGAGAACATATAAGAATTACGGGGAGAGGGAAGATCCACGATGTAATAAAGCCACCTTAGAGTTCTAAACAATCTACAAATTAAAACATGAATGTTAATACAGGTTATTGGAGATAAAAAAGCTGCACAAGCCTCCAGAATTTTGAGCGAACCCGGAGGAATGAAGTCTCTAAAGAAACTGGAGAGAAAACTCGGTGTGCAACTCAAGTTCCTTCACGTTATGAGGAATCCGTTTGATAATATCGCCACCATGAGTCTACGACGAGCAGACTTGAAGAAAAAAGGACAAAGTAGTCTGATGGTGAGTAGCGCTGTTATCGATCAAAACATATTAGTCTTGTGTTTGCTCTGTAATCAGTCAAAGGGAATCTTGGCTGAAAAACAGTCCGAATCAGTCACGTGACGTTGATCCCCTTAAAGCATACTCAGTATGGAGACGCGGTGGCCTAATGGTTAGCGCGCTGGACTGGGGACCGAGCGGTCTGGGTTCGAGCCCTGGCCGGGGTCACTGTGTTGTCTTCTCTCCACTCAGGAGTATAAATGGGTACCAGCGACAAAATGCTGGGGGTAACCTGCGATGGACTAGTATCCCATCCAGAGGAAGTAGCAATACTCATAGTGGCTTCATGCTACAGAAACTCGGATAAGCTCCGACAGTTGTGGGCCACTAGGCTCGTGATGACTTTTTCCAGCCAAGATTCCCTTCAAAACTAGTTTTAAAACTTATTAGTGTAATCAATCAGAACAAATTTTTTCTTTCTCAACAAATCAGATACTAAACCAAACTAATCGTGTTTTGACTTTTTTCTATAGACTTCTTACCATTACTACGAGTTTTAATTGGTTCACCGCGCAATATGATTACTATGTTGAGTCTTACTACAATCAAAACCCGCTATATTCCCCCCCGGGGGGGGGGTACTCCCTTATATAAGCTATATAGGTATGTGCGGCGCCAAAGGGTATGGTTTTTTGAGCCGTTTTGGTCTGAAAACGGGTATAGATTTTGACCATTTTGGTCTGAAATAGGGTATTTTTTGCCTACTGGTCTGAAATAGGGTATAGATTTTTGCCATTTTGACTTTAAAATGGGGAAATTTCCCCCGAAATTTTAAGGGTCAGATTAGCCTGAAATCAGGCTCCTGAAGAAAATTTGCGAGCGAAGCGAAGCCCCAGGCAGCGACTCGGCTCGCTTTGCTCGCAAATTTTCTTCAGGAGCCTGATCTCAGGCTAGGGTCAGATCTGAAATAGGGTAGGGAAAATCACATATTTTGGTCTGAAATAGGGTAAGGGTTTCAAGAAGCGTGCCGCACACCCCCACCCAAATTTTTGGGGAGTACCCCACCGGGTATATATTCCGTTGCTTTTTCCAGTTTGGAAATTGTGTTTTTAAAGTCAAGTTCTTTGTTATATGAGCTCTGTTCCTAGTAGGACTTGGTGATTTCTTGCTGTTCATTGATGATGATTAACCAGGGATCGTTTCTCTGAATTTTTCCAATCCTTTTTTGATAAGTATTTTTATCAAATCTTTGCAATTACAAGGAACATAGAGTGCTTTACAATTGAGTGCCGAATGTAATCCAGATATTGCTTTACTGCGTTGTGATTGGTTTAAAAAACTCGCGCCACCTTCTCAACCAATCAGATACAAAACCAAAACCAATTGTGACTTGGTCACACGCGTTTTCCCGCGCTTGGCGCCGGTAACGTATTTTTGCTTCGAGTTCTCATTGGTTGGTTTTGTTTTTACGACACTCAATTGAAAACCGCTTTAACGTAACCTAGAACAATTCAATAACTTCGTAGTATTTAAACCTTCTTTTTCTAACTTTTGTTTAGATAAACGATTCAAAAACACTTGATGGAAGTATAGCAAGTTATGGTCATCTCCTCCGTGGAAGTTATGAAGTCAAGAAACATTTTCCAGGCCGCGTACATGACGTAGCAAGCGGAGATGTGATGACGAATACCAGAGAAAACACTCAAGAAAATTTGTGACTTCCTGGAAATCAGGTGCACAGAGGAATATCTACGAGACTGCGCCTCGATTGTCAACCCAGTCGTCTCTCAGACACGGGGTAACGTGGAGTGGACTGGGGACCAGATGAATCGAGTTCAGAAGCTGATCAAAGCATTTCCTTTTCTTGGTCGATATTCGTTCGAAAGTTGACGATAAGTCTTTAGCCGACAAAAATGTAGAAATTCCGAACCCAAACAACAGTCCAATTTAATCGTAATTAAATAGTTACGTAAAAGTATCTCTTTTTAGCACAATTAGTTTGCCATATAGCGTTGTAAGAATATTATTTTAATTTATCCTTGATACACGGTAAGGGTAATTACATGAATCAATAATAATAATCAACTTTATTTGGGGAGGGTCAGGGTGACACACAACAGTAATTCAACTGACGAGCTAGTGGCCCTAATACCTCCCCCGCTTAGAAACCACCGATTGTATCATAACTGACACTGCATGTAATGGAAAAAGTTAAAACGGAAGTTGAGCAGATGGGGCTTCCAAGAGTTAGTTTAATACTAAGATTAAAGTTTTTTGTCCATGCGTTTAATACTAATTATATTCAGATAGCTGTGTTTTATCGTCTTACTGTAGTAACATAGACTAGATAGATAGATAGATAGATAGACTGCTGAGCCGTATTAAAGTAAGCAATGTGTTTACTCCCGGCTAGAGTTTTATGAGAGCTGGGGGTTGGCCTTCTGCTCAAGGAGGGAGGCAACCGGAAAATAGATGTCCCTGATTTTTCACTGACCGTGGCAGCTCTGGCCATCGGATAGCGATTTTACAAACTACAGTCGGTTTTATTAACTCTCTTTTCATCGTTCGGGTTCTGGGTACAACGTTGATAGCGTTTTTACAAAGTGAAACTATGGTGTTTTACCAACTAAATAAGTCTATTGACTTATACGGGTCACTGGTATACGCATGGGATTATACTGGGTATGTGTGTGGTGTAAGTATCAGTTTTTACGTCTTAGACGTCGGAGCTCCTTTTCTGTGTTTTAACATATTTTCCAGCTTTGGGGTTGGGTTACGTTATCAGAATGGGGTGCAGGATCAGTGTACTTTCCAGGAATGCTGCAGGATTTAAGGGCGGTCGATAAGCTTGATTTTAACCGGTTTATGAGGGACCATAATAATCTTTTGGTACATTTCCAGTGGCTCGTGGTCGTACTCTATCTGAAACCGCTGAAGTAACTACAAGAAACAGAGAAAGCATGTCTTATAAGTGTGAACTCTCTCTAAAACGGACACCATCGGGACCGGCACCAACTGTCCGTCTTAGAGAGGTGTCCGGCTTATAGAGAGTTTAGATAGAGTATTAACATGACCAAAAAACGGCGCACAGGGACCAACACCAGGTGTCCGTCTTATACAGGTGTCCGTCTTAATATATAGGTGTCCGTCTTATATAGGTGTCCGTCTTATACAGGTGTCCGTCTAATATATAGGTGTCCGTCTTATATAGTGTCCGTTACAGTGAAGATGACGCTACCGTTGCCACTCGACAAAGTTTTGATTAATTTTGACATCTTTTCGACAACGTTTTGACGACTTCAAAAGATGTCAAAATTAATCAAAAACTTTGTCGAGTGCCAACGGTAGCGTCATCTTCACTGTAAGAGAGAGTTTACTGTATATGAAATTAAAGTTTAAATTCCCTAAAATACACATTTAGTTGCACGTGAAAAGGGTGTTCAGTTGGATTATCTTTTGTGGCATTTAGATCGTTTGCAAATGTTTTCTTAACTTTAAAGCTTTTTTTCTTGCGCTAAGTTTTGATCAAGATTTCCTTTTCATACATTAATAATTCATCAAGTTAAAACAAAGGAAATCATAACCGTGTCGGAGGTTTGGATACCCGGTCCTAATTAGCATAGATTTTTACGATTTTATTTCTCCGTTTACTCCTTAGCTTTTGATTCGATTGAGAAAATAAATTAAACACTCGAGACAGTGTTTCATCGGCTATCCAAACACCTCAAATTTCGTCAAAAATATTACGCTACGCGTCGCATTTTCAACTCTCTTCTCGGTGTTTGGAAATGCGATGAAACACTGTCTCTCGTGTTTGATATATTACTTCAAAACTGATAATAAATATACTCAACAATTTATATTATTTGCTTTAATTCCTCTTAAAAATATTACCAAAATGTATTTTTCACGAAATATTTCATAGAGTAAAGACTGAATACAATGAAAACAGGAAGACCTCACCTTGCAAATAAACAAGTACATTTCTAACTCCGCTACACGACGCCCTAAAAAAAAATATGAAAACACTATTGAACATGGCAAAAAAATTATGATAGTAAAAAACGCCATACTTGGGGGGGGGGGGGGGTGGGTTAGGGTTGGCGGGGGGTCTGCCCTGTTTACGTTCCTCGTGATTGACCCAACAAAACAATAGATAAACAACTCAAACAATACCTCAAGTCCTCCAAACAAGGGAATAATTATACAGAGCGTTAATGTAGTGGAGGTCAACGGTGAGTGGGAGAAAATTATCAAAGTGACGGGGATACTAACTCGTCGAAAATTTTAAAAGGAAGCTCTAAAAGTACGTTTGATTGTTCAACGGCTTTTTTTTTACACTGACGAAGGAGATATTACATGTAAAGTCGGAACAATAACACTATTCTTACCAATGCACATACGAGGTCCAAATCCAAATGGTATATTGGAAAAAGCGTGCGGACTTTTATCCTTGTTTTCTCGAAGCCAGCGCTCCGGTTTGAACTCCAAAGGATCTTTAAAGTACTTTTCAGAGCGTGCAGTACAATAATTTTCTGAAACTATGAAGGTCTGCAAGATTAAATTGACAGCACATCTTTATCACTTTTCATCTTTATCTTTATCACATCTTTTAAATAATAAATAGAAGGCAATTGACATTAACCCTTTCTCTCCCAGAGTCAAACCTTGAGTCAATGAATGTGGTTGTGCCTTTTGAGTCTGTGGATGAAACCCTAGTGTGTAACCATTCAAATGAAAGCTATTGAGCAGTACTTTCATGTGGTACTGTTTATTATGCTGTACAAGGTGGTTCATCAAATCAAAGTTATTGAACAGTACTTTCATGTCGTACTGTTTGTTTTTGACAATTCTACAAAATGAAATTCAAGATGTTTCCTCAGTTTTGAACTTAACACTTTTGGAAGTGAAAAATAGAAAACGGGCTAAAAGTGAAGAAATCGTAACAATGACTATACTTTCGGTCGCCTACAAACCCCTTAATAATTTTTTAAAAATTACTGTGTGGCATGAAATTTTCGCGGGAGTTTTTAAATTTCGTGGATTGCCGATTTTTAGCGTTTCGCGGGAACGAATTTTCGCGAATTTGGATTTCAGACTTTACCGCTGGAGCAAATTTTTGCGGATCTCGGGAAAGTAAGATCCCGTTTTGCGTTTTTTCAGTCAGGTTTAGTTGCGTTCGTCGCTCGGTTTCGTGACTTCGTCACTCAAAGACGTCGACTTGTGGCAAGTCTAGGAGGTATTCACCGATTCACACTCTGATGGACAGCGAGGCACAGGTTATATGTGGCTCTCTTTATATGCTGTATTCTGAGCTAATCTACATGTACAGTACCATTAGTATACGATAATAAAACAAATATATACAAAATAGTATGAGTATAACAAATAGGTACGCAATGCGTACATGTGTCTACTGCAAGGTTTTCCCTAGGTTGATTTGTCATTTGGAAGTGGAAAAGTCTTTGTCACTAAATACGATTTACTCAAAATACACTAGAAACGACTCACTTGCGCTGGAACATTATATCCTGATAACACAATATCCTGATCCAAAATGCGACCAAGGGACGAAAGAATAGGGTTCAACCTCATGGACTCCTTGACACAAGCCTTAAGATAGGGAAGTTTTGCCAGACTCTGAGATGTAACATCTTCATCTTGTCCCACTACACTCAATACCTCCTGGTAGAGTTTTTCTTGAACATGAGGATTTCTTCCCAAATTATACAACAGCCACAGGACAGAATTTGCTGTCTGTATTATTGAGAAGCAGAAGAAACATTAATATTACTGTTATTGTAGTGAGGGGCGAGACCACACCACACCACACCATGCCATGGCCAGCTATCAAAGTCCCAATATCAGTATAATACTATAAATAAAACCCCTATTAAGCAGCCACTTGCCATTTCCCCGAGGGCGGCCGCTAAATATATAGGAGTTCTACTGTAATTGACAGCTTCGTAATGTGTAAGAGCACTACCACTGCCACTGCCACTGCCACGTACTACTGTTTTTTGTATAATGTGCGGTTCCAGAAAATATCCATACCCACCCCAAGGAAGGTCATTGGAAATTCCGAGGGGGAGGGGGTCTCAAAAGCCAAACTTTTTAAAGGTAAGTATGAAGCTAAACTGGAAATTCCTGGGGGGAGGGGGGGTTCAAACCAAAAAGCCTTCCATGGGGGAGGTATGGATATATTCTGGAACCACACATTATATGTACACGATGACTTGGCCATGTACTTACTGTATCCACACCAGCACCCACAACATCAATTTGAACTCCAACAACTTCCTCAGGAGTCAGTTCTTTCTTTGTGAGCAAGTACGTTAACAATGAAACAGCTGTATGTAAAGAACATAATCAATTTAATTTTTATTCATGATTTTATTGTTTTAACCAGGGGGCAATTGGCACTTACTACACTCCCCACATGATACTTACAGAGATACCAAAATAAATAAATTTTGAAAAATTTAAAGGATTTGTATGCTGGATGGCAAGGCTTGCTTTTTCGAACTTTCAAACTACCATAAAATCTCACGCTTAAGCAGCAGCGGTCTCAAAATTGGCAACCTTACTAATTTCATCATGCTCTTTCCATTTCTGGCAACCATTTTGTACTACCACCTATTTTTATGATTGACATGGTCATGTGACCATATTATGCAAAGGGCCTATTTCAAAAGAGCTACCTTGGGGTGGGTTTGGATATTTTCTGGAACCACACAATTAAATATTTGTACCTTGAGTGTTGTCAGAAGGATCAATTCCTTTATCTGCCATTTCTTTCAGTTCCCTCATTTTCTTGTCAACAAAACTCTCCCCAATCTCTATGAGAGCATCCCCTGTCTTGAAGAATTTCTTCAGCAATGGTGTGTCAATGTTAAAGCTCTTAGCAATTCTCCTTGACATGCTAAAGAACAGCTTATGACTGAGCTCAAAAAAGTTATGAACTTCCTGGATGAATCTCATTGCTTCTTCTTTAGGAGGGTCTTCATACAACCCAAGGCGAGTATCAAATGCTAGTGTTCCCACACCTGAAAAAAACATAGGCACGCAATGCGTGCAAGAGCTATTTTTTTGGAGTGGTAAAAAATGGTGTTATGGATCATGAATCATGAATAGAAAATAATGTAGTTATTGGATGTTAAAAGCGTGCCAAGTGTGCTAAGTTCAAAACTAAGAGAAAAATCTTGAATTTCGTTATGTAAAATTGTCAAAAACAAACAGTACCACATGGAAGTATAGGCTCGATTACCAGCCACTGTTATTAGCAGCAGAAATCGACCCTAATGAAATTAAGTACTGCTCAATAGCTTTCATTTGAATGGTCACACACCAGGGTTTCATCCACAGACTTAAAAGTTAGAACCACCTTGTACAGCATAATAAACAGCACCACATGAAAGTACTGCTCAATAGCTTTTCTTTGTATGGTCACACACTAGGGTTTCATCCACAGACTCAAAAGTTAGAACTACCTTGTACAGCATGATAAACAGCACCACATGAAAGTACTGCTCAATAGCTTTTCTTTGTATGGTCACACACACTAGGGTTTCATCCACAGACTCAAAAGTTAGAACTACCTTGTACAGCATGATAAACAGTACCATATGAAAGTACTGTTCAATAGCTTTCATTTGAATGGTCACACACTAGGGTTTCATCCACAGACTTAAAAGTTAGAACCACCTTGTACAGCATAATAAACAGCACCACATGAAAGTACTGCTCAATAGCTTTCATTTGAATGGTCACACACTAGGGTTTCATCCACAGACTCAAAAGGTACAACCACATTTCATCGACTGTAGGAGTGAAAGGGTTAAAAAACTGAATGGCATTTCAAAGACTTACTTTCTGTGGCCCATTTACTCAGTTCCCCTTCCAAGTCAGGAATATGTCCATCTGGTCCACAGGTGTCCTTCAGTTTAACAAGCCTTGCAATTGCGTCCTTGGTTACAGCATTAAAGTTATCAATGTTTTCCTCCACAATTTTCGGACGCATTATTTTGGGAGCAACCTTGTATCGTACTCTGTGCCATTCTTCTCCTTCTCTAAAAAATTAAAAAAAAAAAAGGCTGATAAAGTTATGTGGAAAGCCCGAGGAGGGGGGGGGGGGGGTATCAACAAAGTTTTACACAGGGTTAGAGTTAGGGTTAGAGTTTGGTCCTATTTTAATGCGTGGTTCAATTCCTACTGTTACCATCTTTCCACCCCCCCTCCCTCGGGAATTTGCCATTTTTTCTTCACCTGGTCGGTCCTATTCCCCACCCCAGGGACAAAGATAGAAGCCATTCCCCACCCCTGGGACACAAACTGCACCGTTTCACAAGAAGACATAAATATTTATTACGTTTAACAAAATAGGCGTGGACTCTATGGCTCATGCAAAGGTCAGGAAACATCTCTCCCATTGTTTTTGTTTCTCGCCCACGTTTCTTTGGCTTTTAACGCTCCTCTCAACCTCGTCCCCAGGGCGCTTTTCCAATTGCTTTCCTCCAACCAGTCGCATGCAAAGAAGTCCGCTAACTGGGGCATGTCCCCGGGGGCAGGGGGGTACTCGGCCCTTTGGTTCGACGCCAATTTTCGCCCCATAACTCCTTGCGCGACTAGATACTTCAACTATCCCCACCCCCTACCCCCAGGACAAGACTAACTTGCAAAATTCCCCATCCCCGGGCCACAAGGGCTGACTTTGTCCCGGGGGTTACCCGGGGGGATGGTAACAGTAGGAATTGAACCACGCATAAGGCTAAAATGGTCACGTTTTGTTTGTACTCACAAAAGTAGTATGCCAGGGAAATAATTCCTCCGCTTACGATGCTCAAGCCAGAAGTCCACCATTGGTCTGGTGGGATATTTTCCTTCTGCACGGAAGACCTTCTCGTGATCATCTGGATCAATAAGGTGAACCATAGTACCCATGATCATGCTCTCCTTGCAAATCGAACCATGCTTCTCGAACAGTTGATCGAACATTTTGTATCCTTTGGTAAAGCGTTCGGATTTAACGTAAAATTCCGCCATTGACTTCAAGTTTTTCTTGGGTCCAGGGATGTCTTCGAAGGGTCGCGGCACGAAATGAGTTTCATCAATTTCTGGTTGTGCTGTGTCACGATGTTCATGGCTTTCGCTCGCATTGGTTTTCTGGAATCTTAAAAAAGCAGCTAAAGGTTTCAGGTGTTGGGATCTTGGAAGAAGATTCTTGCTCAAGAAGGAATACATATTGCTGATTTTCACCCAGGTGATTCTAGCGTGACTGGCGTGACGCACAATTAGTCAGCACAAAAAAGTAAACAAAACATAGCGCGAGAAAAGCGCGCGCGGAGAATAGACGCGCGAGGTGTTACCTCACCTCGCGCGTTTTCTCCTAAAATAGGCCTGGTTATAAGCCCGTGCCAGTCTCCTCACTCTTCGCTTTCCAAGATGGCGAACGTAAATGCGCTTCTGTTTCTTTTATATTTCGGTCAAGGAATGCCTTATGGCTTTCAAGCCAAACTGCTTCCTTTGCTTCTAAGGAAGCAGAATTTTTCCCTGTCAAAGGTAGGGCTTAGTCGCCTATTAAGTCTACCATGGATATTTAAATTCATGATAGCACCTTTGATAGACAATTTTGGTCTTTAAATTCTTGGATAAGCCTTGGTTCGGTTGCTATGGCATTGCTTTGCTTTATATCAGCCTTTATAGGAGTTAGCAATACCTGGGTTCTTCTTACTGTGTCTTGTGGATGAATTTAATATCTGCTGTGCAAGATGTCGCGGTAGATGCCTTTGCAATTAGTCAGCTTAAACCTTCAGATCTCGGTAAGGATGCATGCTTACTGAAGTAAAATGTAATCTCTATAACTGAATGATAGTTATTCTGATATTAAATGCTACCCAGGTATGTGCCTCTTAATGCTTATGGCATTGGGAGGAGGGGTGGGAGGGGGGGGGGGGGGGTTCACCTCTGGGGTGCATTCTGTGTACATCTGAAGATACAGCAACACTTGCCAAGCCGGCGGCCAAGGTCTATCGCCAGCTTATGTCAAGCACTACCTTTAATCACATGCCAGAATATGGCAGAAACTACAATCATATGCCATTGAATATGACTATGATCATATGCCACACGCTTTTGAAGCCCCACACCAAAGTTATTTGGTGTAACCCACATAAAATGCATCCTGGGATCACCTCTCTCTCCAGTGCAGAGGCTTCTGTTGTATTCACATACAACTGCACATGGGAAGATTGGGGAGAGGGAAATATAAGGCGCGCAATGGACCCTCCCTTCTATAATCTCCTCAGAAGCCTCTGCAGAGGAAAGAGCGAATGCCGGATCACCTTAGGTTTTGGTAAAAAGTCAGCCAAATGAGTTTTACATTATTAAGAACAAGTTTTGGCGTGCCTGAGCACTGAATAGATATTGCTACTTTTTTGTTATAAAAATTATTAATACCCTTGCACAGTATCACTGTTGCTTTATTATATCATTCAACATTTCATGATTTTGTTACATTTTTCAGGAATTGGAAGTACACTGCAAGTAGTTGGTTACAAAGTGGGTGCTTTGTTTGGCGGAGGTCTGCTTGCATGGCTGAGTGTCTACTGCAGTTGGAATGGCTGTTCACTCTTTGGGGCTCATTTTACATTGTCATCTTAATTCTACTGCTACTCAACGTCAACAGCCGATCCTGTTCACAACATAGCAAAAGAACTGAAGTACCATATGCAAACCACACTACAGAAATTGAAAATAATCACGATCATACATATGGCAATGAAAATCAAATCCAAAATGACCATAGAACTGGCAAGCTGGGTGCTATACAGATTGTGAAAACTATTTTCAAAACATCTGATTTCTTATGGCTGGTTTGTTGTGTGTTAACATACAAGCTTGGTGAACAGGGTGTTGTGAGCATGCTGCCTTTGTACTTGATCGATCAAGGAATCCCTCAGGATCAAGTAGGAGTCATATTTGGAATATTTGGTCAAGTGTTCTCAATTGCTGGTTCCACCGTAGGAGGCTGGATTGTTGGTTTGCATTACGGACAAAGGTGACATAATACAGTTTGAAATTTCTCGCTCACTTTATACATGACATACATTTATGAAGCACGTGAAACTACTCAAATTTTTAAATCGAAAAGTCAATGCCATATTAATCATAAGCTTCACGAGTGAACAAGTTGAAATTTCATTGTTCTGCACTCGACATTTGATTGGCTAAAATCTTAAATGTTGGAATGTATCGTTTCTGTTCTGCCCTGTGATTGGTTAAGGGTGGCCCCGGTTACAGTAGGCAGACTGTAACGCTTTCTTTCCCTGGCACGGGTGATGTGTTTCACCTCAATTTATCATTTTACCCTTCAGCTTATATTGTTCTTGCCTAAAGGTTTGAAAATAAAGGCTCGGAAAATACGCAGACATACTATACAACTTTCCACTAAATAACCTCTTTCTCTTAGTATTGAGAGAGGTGAGAGACACAGTGGCCAGTCACAAAATGCTTGGGTAACCTGTGATGGACTAGCATCCCATCCCGGCGGAGTAGCAATACTCCACTAGGCTCGCGAAGACTTTACCTCTATTGAATTAATATTTCAGGTCCTGGTTGATCAAAGTACTACTATGGACATCATATGCAAGACTTGTTCCTCTTGTTTCACTATGGTTCCTATCCCTGACAAAGTTAACCAAGCTTTCAGTTGTAATTCTCGAGTGTTTCATTCAACTAACTGGTGGAATAATTACCACAGCGACATTTACACTTATGATGCTAAGTTCGCAGAATTCTACTCCTGGTACCATGGCAACGCACTGTGCTGTTCTAGCCACGGCAGAAGTGCTGGGGAAATTGACAATGATCTCATTATCTGGAATACTGGTGGATGTTGTTGGCTATCAATGTTTCTTTGGATTGTGTTTAGTTCTGGCATTGTTAGCTATTCCTATTTTAAAGGCTGGCCTTGTATCTCCAAAGAAAAAGTCTTTGTGAAAAGGTTTAAACTCCTGCGTACAAAGTCCCAAGCTGTCTGACACTGCAATAATTCCCCTTGTGTAAACATAACAATGGATTTATTCTCTAAGTTCCAGAAAGGCAATTATCTCATCCACAAACATGATGAACATTTCCTACCTAACTTGATTTCTATCATTACAAGTACCAGTAATACACGTATCATTGACTAACTTGATTTCTATCATTACAAGTACCAGTAATACACGTATCATTGACTAACTTGATTTCTATCATTACAAGTACCAGTAATACACGTATCATTGACTAACTTGATTTCTATCATTACCAGTAATACATGTATCATTGACTAAACTATTCATTCAAGCAATAAAATACTTTGGTCTTTGTTGTAACCTTGTGTTTGGTAGATGTTAAAGAAGACTAGAGGCTCCCAGAAATCCTTTGATACTGTACATGTAATATAAAGGGTGCCCTTCCGGGGGGGGGGGGGGGGGGTACTCCCTTATATGGCCTATACGGGGACATGCCGCTGGACAGGTATGGTTTGCCTCTCTGCCTGAACAGGGTATATAATTTCATGCGCGTCTGCCCTAAACAGGGTGTCTAAAATAAACCTGTCCAACAGAGTGTGAATTTTGTCGTTGCCCTAAACAGGGTCCTAAAATAGAGGGTGTTGCCCTACACAGGGTGGGTATTTAGGTTTTTTTTTGCCCATCGGGCAAGTGATGATAAAATGCACTAGCCCGACAGAAAAGTCCACTAGCCCCAGGCTATTGGACAGCACTTTCTTAGCACTCTGAGTGTCACTTGTTAAATACATGTACATGTACATGTATGATGGCATCCGATATATAGCCAATCATTGGTTTTTAAAAGATCAGCAAACTGACAGTCATTGACTTGTCAGCCATAGTAAGATCAACTAATAATTATTATTGAATGCTGCAACCTTTTAAGACTTCACTTGAGTGACTCTCACAGAGAGAATAAAACTAATATAAGACTTCGGCAGTTTAAAAAATAATGCAGAAGGCATTAATTTTTCAAATCAATGTCTTTTTAAGCTTCGTTGTTCTTATCCTAAGTTATAAACCATACATGGTTGTCGTGTTCTTTCTGGCTGCTTCAAGCACCTCATCTAAAGCAACACCCTTAATTTCTGCAATTCTCTGAGCAGTAAATATTGCCATTCCTGGGTTGCTCCACTTGTTACGTCTGTCAGCAACTTGTGACGGAACAAAATATGGAGCGTCGGTCTCCATAGCAGTTTGTCTAACGGCATGTCAAATGCAAGTTCATGGATATTTGTAGGCTTTTGCAAAAGTAACCACTGCCGTCATCCCTATGTAGAGATTTGGAAATTCTTTGCGGAATCTTGTTGCAAATTCACTTGATCCTGTGTAACAGTGCAAGTGGATTTTCCAATCTCGGGGAACACAAGTTTGGAGAATTTGCAGTGTATCAGCTTCGGCGTCGCGGCAATGAACAACCAAAGGTTTCTCTAACGTCACAGCCCAGTAGCTTGTTTGGTAAACACTTCTTTTTGAATCTCAGGGGGGAGCCAGAATGCGACGAATAGTCAAGTCCCACTTCACCAAGGGCAACAGCTTTGGGATGCTCCAGACACTGAATAATTTTAGCTTCTAAATCATCATTGTAATACTTTGCGTTGTGTGGGTGACATCCAAATGTCCCCCACACACCCTCCTCCGATAGGACATCACGCCAAGTGCCGAATGATGAAAATGCCGCCGGATCACAAAACGTTGTAATGCAACCCTCAAAATTTGCTGGGAAAGGAAATCTTTGCTTGAATTCTGAGAAGCTTCCAGTGTGTCTATTTTTTTCAAATATATACTCCAAATGGCAATGTGTGTCAATAAACATTGACTTGCTCTCTGGAAAGGGCACCTCCATCTGTCGGTTACCAGCTGCAGAGTTCTTTGACTGCCCTGGAGAAGTGTCAGCTCTGTTGCCTGTAGCCATATTTAGGGCAATCTCTCTGAAAATGGCCGTGCCTTCCACATGCAAAAAACACTTCGTACCTTGCATACTAGCATTTGCTTTTTCAGGGCAATCTCTTTTCATGTGGCCCACCTTGCCACATTTAAAACACTTTTTGCCATCCATTGCACAAACTGGCAAATGCAGTTCGGTTCACTAAACAGATTTTAAATTTGATGAAACTCCAAAACAACTGGAGGCCGGAGAGAGAGAGAGAGAAGAGGCCTGGGCGCTAAGGCGAGTTTTGCAGCGATTTCCTGTCCAGCGGCAGCAGAGTGGAGTGGTTACTCAGCTGTATTCGCATTCCAAGATGGCGGCAACTTTGGAGTCGTATGTAAATCGTATCCTTTCACAGTTGTTTACTTAAAACCACGACATTATTTAGCTTTAACTCGCTCATTTTAAAGAAGTATTACTTGCTTTTCATTCAGCTCGTTAGCGATTGAATCAGATTGTTTTGATCCGCGCTAGATCGACCTTTTGTATACACGTGTTCTGTATGGATTTTGTGGAAGATGTTTTGATGCTGAGCTTCCAGATCGTTGAGAACATTCATGATCTTAATTGTATATATTTGTTACCTTTCATTTGCTTCACAAGTGATCATTTGAAGTATTTTTTTAGTGTCTATCTACGGCAGTATACTTTCTATTCTAACGTTAACAATGTAGCCTTAAAAATTAGCTGCCCTCCTTCACGTCCATGAATTAAATCTTAACTCTATGGCATCCAGATACAGTAGCAGTCATCACTCAGGATGGCAGAATGATTGTGGTAAGCTCATAAACATTTTATAGAAAAAGGATTACTGGTAAAATTTATTAATGTGGTCAGAATATCCCAGGTCATCATGCAACAGTGTGCATAATTTTGAACATGTAAACACTTTAATATTAAGAAATCAACAACATTTTTTCATGGTCTACACTCTAAGACCATAGAAATGATGCCATAAAATGTTCAAAACTCAAGTGGAACCACAAGCTGCAGGCGAGTTGTTTCACTGCAAAGGTTTGGAAATTTTCTAGGTCTATACTCTCATTGAAATAGCTTCTGACGAATGAGCGTGCGAGGAATTTGACAGTTCTTGTAAAATCCCTATTAGAGGTGAGGGGAGTACAGAAACATGCTAAAATAATTCACCGACATTTTACGATAACTATAAAATTCAGTTACTTATTGGCTAAATTTGTTTGCATGTTACTGTTTACTAGAGCGGTTTTCATTTGAGTGTCGTAAAACCAAAACCAATCATGGTTTTGGTTTAGCATCTGATTGGTCGAGAAGGTGGCGCGAGTTTTTCAAACCAATCACAGAACGTAGTAAAGCAAAACCAATTTCGGATTACTTTCGATACTCAATTGAAAATCGCTCTAAAGTGTCATTTTTTGGTAATTTAGTATTACTGCTAATTGGGGATACTTTTAGTGCATAAGAATAAATAATTATCATAGCTTTTAAATTTGAAAATCAGAAGGCCAATGCTTGAAATATTTGTTTCTTGTCTGTTTCAGGGAACTCTCAAAGGCTTTGATCAAACAGTAAACTTAATTTTAGACGAGAGCCATGAAAGAGTGTTTTCATCAGGAAGTGGAGTGGAACAAGTCATGTTGGGTCTTTACATTATCAGAGGAGACAATATGTAAGTTGCTATTGATTAAGGCAAAAAAGGATAAAACTTTTTTTCTTCTGCTAGTCTGTAAACCAGTATTAGCCCCTCAGGGTTATTTTCAGGTGATGCCTACGACATGTACATGTATAACTAATTATTGTGTAATAATACAAATGTAGATACTAAGGCATAAAAATGCTGTTGCAGATACATTGTACATGCTACAGAAACTCTCAACTGGGGTTCCTGTAGGATGGATGGCGCAGTGGAGAGAGCACTTGTCTCCCACCAATGCGGTTCTGGTTCAAATCTACAACTAACTGTACATGTAGGACCCGGCGTCATATGTGGGTTGAGTTTGTTGTTTGTTCTCATCTTTCCTCTGAGGGTTTTTTGCCGGGAACTCCAGTTTTCTTCCCTCCACTAAAACCAACATTTCTAAATTCCAATTTGATCTGGAAACAGTGGAAGAGAAGAACCACTCGTGGATTTCCACTGAAATTCCTATTTATTTTATTATTTTATTTATAACATAATTACAGTCAAACCGGATGTTCTTTTGCGTGCCACATTGCAACATTGTGACGCAATATTGGTAATTTGATTGGCAGTTTGCTCGGAGCAAATTGGAGATTCAACGTGCAGTTTGCTCGTCGCGGTCGCGATCGCTTCGTGAAATCTTCCAGTTTGGACAGATTGCTGGCTGCGTTGTCACTTCATGTAAAGATTAGCTAGAAAATGTTCCAGGTGTTATTACAATCAAATCGGATGTTATTTTATCAAATGTTCTGTTATCAAAGCGGGATGACTGTTTATCAATAGATTGTGAGGAATTAGTGAAAGGTTGAGTTCTCAACGCAAAACTGAAAGTCAAATTTGCTCCATAGCTCTGGTAAGTTGCGATTTACATTCTGACAAGTTCCATTTTTCATTTTCCGCGAAACGGGCTTCTTATAAATGAAGTATAAATACCATCTGATCTCTGTATGTCCTGTATCAAATTCAAAGAGGGAGAAAATAATTTCCACCTAGTCACAACAGACTACGATAAATTATCGATAGTGAATTGCGCTTCCACTGAGCCGATCCCGATGTGATGGAATTTATGGCGTATATATTGCAAGTTATCGAAACCAAGTATTCCTCGGATATTTAGCAACATGCGATTCAAACCTAGAAATATTGATATGGTTGGAAGTAAGTTTCAAAATCCCTTCCAATGCGATTTATACAGGGAAATCACCGACAGACTTCGTGTCGCCAGCTGTGTTCTTTGACAACTTCTTTCAATTCATCGCATCTATTTGATTAAATAATATTGCACTTTATAAATGTAGATTTTTCACATGAGCTACCAAGGGCAGCAATATTTTGAAGAAGGACCAGACAGCAATAATTTCTCGCGCCGTGACCTATATATTGTGTTTGTTGTGAAAGTTGAAAACGCTATTGCAACTCAGTGAACTGGCAAATTTGCGTTGAGAACTCAACCTTTCACTAATTTCTCACAGTCTATCGATAAACTGTCAACAAAAAGGCAATTATTTTATCCCGCTTTAATAACAGAGCTGGTACGTATTACTTCAATTATTGCATGTAAAATATAAGAAGCCGCTACGTTTCACGGAAAATGAAAACCGGAACTTGTCACAACGTAAATCGCAAACTTGGCAGAGCAAATTTGAATTTCAGTTTGCAAACTGCTCCGAGCAAACTGTCAGTATATCAAAATACCAAGTTGCAAAGTTGTCCGCAAAAGAACATCCGATTTGATTGTAATAACACCTGGAACATTTTCTAACAAATCTTTCATGAAGCGACAACGCAGCCAGCAATCTGTCCAAACTGGAAGTTTTCACGAAGTGATCGCGACCGCGACGAGCAAACTGCACGTTGAATCTCCAATTTGCTCCGAGCAAACTGCCAATCAAATTACCAATATTACGTCACAATGTTGCAATGTGGCACGCAAAAGAACATCCAGTTTGACTGTAAACTGGCACTGATCAGGCAGAAGGCTACATCAGTCTCCTTCTTTTGATTGGAACAGACCATGTCTTATTCCTGTACAGCCTGCTTGTATGCTGTTTCAAAATTTTATTTTAAATTCATTTTCAGTGCCGTTATAGGAGAAATAGATGAGGAAGCGGATGCAAGCATGGATCTGACGAGTATTCGTGCTGACCCACTCAATGCTGTGGTCTACTAACTATGGATTGCTTATTTCAACTTCCAATGGGAGTAACTATTCCTTTCAAACTATGGAAGAACCAATATTTTGAACTGAATACTTCAATGAGAAGTTTGTAAAGTTTCACCAACCTATTGTGTTGTGTAAACGTGAGTGTTGTACCAGATGGCCAAGTTGCTGGAATTCCCAAGACCTCATCGGTTTAGTGAATCAGTTATGACTGAGTCTGCAAAAACAATAATATTATCTTTTTTATGGTAAAATGTATTGTGCTGTAAATTGTACTTGATTAATGTTTGACAATTTTGTGGTATCTTTCTGTAGGTTTTCTAAACTTCTCAGCCAATCAAAAGCTGGTTATATCAGTCATTATCACATGTGCAATTTGATAAACTTTTACATTATAGACAAGTTTTTGATCAGCCAAAATCAATGGGAAAAATCTTTCACAAAGTAACTTGTAAAAAATCAATCAAAAGCTTTGTTTTCTTGAGTGAGAATACCATGCCACAGATCATTGTAAAATAGTGTTTGGTTATTTTTTTTCAATTACCTGTGTACTATAGCTTTTAGACATGTACATGTACAGTATATGCAATGATGTTGTTGCTGACAAGCATTTTATTGTGGCCTCAATATGCATGTAATAGTATAAATAAATTCCAAACAATGATTATACTTTGATGTCTACTCGTGTTTCCATTCTTTCATCATGATCAATCATTATTTTTTTATTTTAAAGTTTCATTAGTTTATTAATGGCAAATGACATTTACATGAACATACTGTACATGTATATGCCTTTCAGCCTGACAAGTGTTCATTATCTAATTTATCCTGTAATTACCAAAGGAAAGTTGTTAGTACAGTTGAAGCTCCCGTAAGCAAACACCCTCGGGAAGCAGAAAAAGTGTCCACAACTGGAGCTGGCCTCTTACGGGAATGTGTAAATACAGAGTTTGTATGAGCTAGAGTTCAAACATGGTTTTGTCAAGGCGGCCGTAAGAGAGCTGGCGGCTTACGAGAGTGTCTTTGACTGTATTAATTTTAAACAACATTGTCATTAGGTATTTGATTAAAACTAAATCAAATTCCATTTATGTGGGAAAACACGTTTGTGAACCGTAACTACATTAAAATTTAGAAAACAATTTCTTTGTGGAATTCCATGTTACAACAAGTGTTTTATTTACCAGAAAAGGCTACACAAACAATGGCTTTAGAACAATCCTCCACAATCCTCCAATCCTCCACTTTGCTCCGAAGAAGGGCTAACGCTCGAAACGTCAGCTTTTAGAAATTCGCTACGGCGGTTAATTTACCTTTATCAACCCCGAGTTGATAATCAACATAGCTTTAGAACAATGTTTGCTAAGTCAGTTGGGAGTAATGTTCCAAACAGTGATTGTTCTGAAAAAAAAAGAGCACTGATAAAAATCACGACCGTAGGTCTTCATGATTTAGATCAGGAAGCAATTTCCCTTTCTGTTTTGAAAAATTAAAATAAATCCAAGCCAAAATTGAATACACTTGCTAACTAGCACCACATGCACAAACTCTGTCCTATAAAGTGCAACCAAACAAATATGGAATTGTGTATACGGTGCTCCAGGCATGGACATGCCTTCCAACTGTTCTGAATGAATCATCTCCACATGCTAATCGGAAATCAAACTGGCAATTAATTTGAACCACAGAACCCAGGCGCCATGGCCTAAATTATCTTTAAACTAAGCCCAAGGCCTCTCCTTCTCGTTTGCCGCCCGCATTAAAATCCGCTTGCAGGACACCACAGAGTTACACTTGAATCCTGAATGACCTCACAACAAGCAAATGAGCCAATAGGGCGATTTTACTCTTTAAATCTCTCTTTTTTTTGCGGTGACGTTACAGTTACATTGTCGCAGAAAGCTTCAATAGACCAATTTCGATATATTAATATTCTAACTTGGCTACGAGGCTTAGGGGAATAAAACAAAAGAAATCGACAATAAATCACATCGAGGTTGAGGGATGAATAAATCATTTCTTTTGTTTTATTCCCCTAAGCCTCGGAGCCAAGTTGGAATATTAATATATCGAAATTGGTCTATTCAGGCAACCAGATGTGGACTATTTAAAAAGAGACTGGCTCGAATCTCAGCGTGTGCTAGTTAATTAAATTATCTTATTGATCGAAATTCATACCAGGAATCGCGCCAATATTTAACGCAAATTCAAATTTAAACGATGTTACGCTTCTCTTGTCATATGGCTACATAATTGAAGTATAAAATGAAGTGTCGATTGTAAGGTTCTCGGGTTTCCTCTGTGGTACCAATTTATATACTCCTAACCTTGATGTAGTGAGACATTGTGATTGTAAAGTGTGTCTTGCCCAAGAACACAACATAAGGACCATGAATGGCCTGACTCGAATTACCTGATAGCTCCTTTTACAAACTAGAGGGTGGAACCAACGGTTTAAGGAGAAACGGCCGAAAAAAATAAAGGAGGAGGGCAAGGAGAAACGGCGGAAAAAATTAGTTAAAAATAAGGAGTTGGAATATTTAACTATCTGTTCCTGTCCTCTCAGACTATAAACGCCTTCGTTATTTGTTTATGAAGTACAAACGTTGATATACGAAAGCGTATTAACCGCAGACAACGTCAATAATCACGTGCCCGCGCATATCAGTGTACAGTACGCACGCATTGCATGCCTAGGATTTTTCAGAGCAATCAAATGCGCGGTAAAACGCGATTCTAGTCCTCCTCGCGGCTGAAAACCGTCTGCTCTGCAGGCTACCACATGAAAAATAAATCGAGCGTGTCAAATTTACATTAAGCCCACCATACATATATATATATATATTTTTTATTGAAGGATCCTGACGTCGAGGAACTTCCCAACTGTTCTACACGATTCATCTCCGCGTGTTATTCGGAAATCAAGCCGTGAATTAATTTGAACCTCTGAACCCGCGCGGCACTGAGACACCCATATTGTAAACACCATCTTTACTCAGTTAACGCCTCCCCTTCTAAAGCCTTTTCAAGCGTGATCGAAATTTAATTTCTCCTTACAATATCAATACAATGCTAATCAGACAGGTGATGAGAATAAAGAAAATCACCAACTAGAGGATGTTGTTTTGATGTACAACCAAATTCTCAGAACTAATATTAAAATGAATGTATGACAATCAGCTGAGGAGAATTGAGATCTCGATCAAGTTTGGGACTGCCGCCAGGGTTATAACAAAGAGAAAACGCTAGATGTGTTTGCGATAAAGATATTCTGTTGCCGCACTTTTAACATGAGCCACTCCCAATGATTTAGGTTGATTCATATTTAAACGATTTTATGATATTCATTTCACTGCTCCAGACGTTTTTGTTTTCATATGGCTGTGATTACAGCATTCTTGTGTGTTCTGTTTGACACAAGGGCAGGTTGTTGAAAGTAACTAAGTAAACTATACACTTTCTGGTAATTTATCATAATCCTTCGAATTCGTTACATACTTAAACTAATTAAAATGTATAATGAATCATTTGAAGCTTTTATCTTCGTGAAATCTAAATTACGAGTAGCAATTTAAACTAAAGTACCATACACGTGGCTTATCAGACTCACTTGCCGTGCTGATAATTAGTTATTTATCATGTAAGTCAGACATCACCGGTCCATAAGGCGTGCCAAGTACGTGTGTGAATCTTAACTTTGACACTGTATCAAGTCCGCTTCTGTGCTATTCTCAGGGTTATACAGTCAACTCTCTCTTAACGGACACCTCTAAGGCGGACACCTCTATAAAACGGACACCTGGTGTTGGTTCCAGCTGCTCGCCGTTTTTCAGACATGTTACTGTATCTAAACTCTCTATAAGCCGGACACCTTAATAAGACGGACAGTTGGTGCCGGTCCCGATGGTGTCCTTCGTTCTCTTCCCTAGTCCGCACTTGGCTCGCGGATTTTTTTCCCGATTTCCTCTTCGCCCTATACCCCATTTTAGAAGCCTGTTCACAGGTTAAGAGAGAGTTGACTGTAGACTAGACCATATCGTCTGCTCAAGCATGCCGTAAAATGTACCTGTATTTTCTTTTCTTTTTTCTGTGCAAACTATTTCCATTTCATTTATGTGTGTGCCATGATGCCTAGCCTGCGCGAAAGCCATCCTTAAGGGAGCTTGCTCGCAGGCATGCCTACTTCTGAATTTATTTGTTCGGTCCAAATATCTTCTATAAATAGTCTGTAATAACTAAGACTATAATTATTGAGTCTGTCATTGAGTTATCTGCACGGTGTGCATGATATGACAGTTGTATGCCCATCAGGTCGGTGAATACCTTTTGCGTCATCGCCGGCAGATAACCGACAATTAACTTCCCTTTTAATAAAACGAATAACTATGAAATAGAGATTGCAAACTTTCCAACGACTCTTGTAGCAGGAAAAGCACTTTTAAATTTCGTTATCTGGGATGGCGTGACCACCCTTAAAGGTTTATTAGTATAATTAATGCTTTAAGCTTTATTCATTAATCTGGCTCAGTAATTAAGATCATTTTTGACCCAAATCACCCCCAATGAAAACTATATGAGAAAGATCGAGCTGGGTGTCACTATCGCCCGGGCACTATATCGTCATTTTGCTTATCCGGACACACTTGTGCAGCTGGTTCACTCGATAACTGCGCACTGCTCGCTCGTGGGCAAACATGCCTCTCAGGAGAGAGAAGAGACTACCTTCTAATTCTTCCAGAGTGGAGTTTGTGGAGAATAAGAAGACAAATCTTCGTGCCAGCGCTGTTTTGTGCGCCGAGGATTGATTGCTCTGGGGTTATCGTTAGCTGCCATCACCTTAATTGTGGTGGTCATTGTGGTCTGGTTTCGACCAAGTTCTGCTTCGGACAAATCTGCTGAAAATAACGATGACGCACAATGCTCCTTCTCCAAAGAAGCCAGGCGAGTTGGTTTGGATCTGTTCCTAGAGAAGCTTCGAACTGAGTACCACAGATATCATCCCAATCGAATCGCCTCAAAAACCTGGTGTGACTTCATCGGAGGTTCGCCAGGTCTACCAACCTTACGATTTTCGCCCAGAAGCGATAAAAAACGCTACTGATGCAAGTACTAGACTTTACACCGAGCTGCAAACAACCGTGTTTGCAGACGTTCACGAACAGAAGCTCAAGCTGCGAGAAAGAAAGGCCATGTACGTAGCTAAAAATGTTTTGAGTGTTGTTTTCGGATGGAACCCTTACGAAGAGAATTATTACAGCGGGGACTGGATGCTGGGCCCAAATATCTTCTGTTGGCAACCTGCATGCAATGTGTTAAATCGCTTACAAGAGTCTATACCTCATTTCAAGCCTGTAAAAATAAGCGACATACAAGTGTTGCGTGGCCTTTTACAGGAACATAACAGTTCAATTCGCCAATACAACGAGAATCTCAGAAGCGCTGTCAAAGTCGGGATGGTACGACCTCTTGAAGCTTGCAAAGTCGGAGTGCGGGAATTTAAGAAGCGATTTCTTCCAATTGCGGTATCAAACGAAACAGGTAAGTAGGAAATATGCTTTTTATATTACATTCTTTAATGAAAACTTGGGGCGTATGTTTATTTTACGACCTTTATTCTGCATTTTAACTCGGTCATTTGACACTCACATCGCAGTGATCTCAAAAAGTTTGCCCGCCTATTTTAAAATTTATATTTATTACTAATCACGTACAATGTAAGTACTTCAACAAGGAGGATGCGATAATGATTTTTGATGACAGAATCAAGTGGATTTTAAATTAAACCTACTTGACTTTTCGAGGCTTGATCACTCAAGCGCAAATTTTAAGATGCAAATTTTTTAAAAGATGTAATGGGCTGACAATATAATTACAAAAGTCAAAGGGTTTTAGCATAACAAAGATGCAGTTCTTTTACAGAAACTAAAAAGCCAATTAGAGAAGTGAGCAAGTGAAAAGTGAAAAGCAATTTTGTTATGACATTTGTCGTTTGCGCGCTTATTGTCCTCATTGAATTGCTACGACGCCTGCTAAGCCAATCAGATTTCGAGTTGGTGCCATCAAGACTTGTACCGGTGTGGCAATAAATTTTAAAATGTGGGTTCTAATTTTCTTTTTGCGATTTTTGCGGGTTTTTTTAAGGATCCGGGGGAAAAAAGTTCCCGCAAAAAAATATTCCCGCAAAAATTGACCCAGACACTTTTGAAATTGAAAAAAATAATACGTTCTTATCGTTGCTTCGATAATTATCACAGAGCAATTAAACCACAGTAGTAGAACAAGGGTGTTGCTGTAATAGACTGATAATTAAACCCTAATTAACGTGTTCTAGAAGTGTACATTACGCTGTTTGACGTGTATTTTGATTACATGTATCAACAAACAGCAATTTTACGTTGTATTACGAACATGCTGTAATTCCAGTTGTAAGAGATTTGTTCAAAACCGCAGCTTTTTAAAATTAATTCCCTGCACGAAAAATCTAGTAGAGTACTTTAAGAGGCCCTGACTGGAAATATGGAGAATCGCTGGCCAGACTGAGAAAATCAAAATTCTGTTAATTGGCCTGAATGACACTTATGGGGAACTATCTTCGAAAATAATACCTTAAGTTTCTGGAAATTTATACTTTCGAGAAAATCGAGAAAAACGAAAATACGGGTTTTGCCTCATTAATTATGCAAAAATCCACTGAAAAATTGGCCAAGTTCAGTACACTTGTATTCAAACATTTCGCATTATCAGAAAATAAATTGATTTTGCATAACAACATACCTCTTTCTACTTTCTAGCAATTGGAAATGTTTTGTTTCTGGAGCGGCTAGGAAGGTTGCAGGGTTCTTTAAAGTAACGACATTTCCAGCACTTTATGAGAAGGGAAAAATTGCTTAATTTCAAAGGTAAAAAACGCATCTTGGTATGTCCGATATGAAATCCAAATTACCATCGTGATACAGTTTGGCCTTAGTACTTTCATAATATTGAAATAAAAAATCTGGGCAATCAAGGCACGCGCTGGCAAAAGCGAAAGTTTGCGACGCTCTAAACCGTCAAATTAGCATAATGCAAATTTCTAAACTGAAGTATTCGGATTGATCTGGTGTGTGAAGGTTCCATTTTGATGCTGTGATGTGAAGGAAACACAAGCAATAATTTAAAAGATGATATTAATCAACCTTCGCTGTTTGTAGGTTATACTTAATGGTATGAAACTGAACCGCGGCCAATTATGTAATCGGAATGTAAATAAATGTCAAATCGTCGATACGTTGGCTGACAATTGCGTGACCGGAGTCACGTGAATATTGTCTGCAACTTACCTGACTAGGGTTTTCTCATTCCATGTTTACAGATAATAAATTAGGGATGCTAAATTGGATGAAATTGTCATAGAGAAAAATACCCAGCCATATGGGTGCGCATATATGTAATCATCCGCCAGAGCTAGTGGCGTCCCCGGGTTCGGTGTACCCCAAGTATATTAGTGACGGGGTTGGTGCGAATCAGACTAGAACGCCTATTGGGGGTTCAAAATTTTCCCCCGGATTTTTTGGGGGTAGAACAATTTGGGCAGGGAATTTTTTAGTGTTGATAAAAGGTTTACCCTAGCGTTCCCAATATAATGTCAATCAACTGTAACAATTTCATTTACAACCTAAAACTACCGGCAAATGTTAAGGAGACGTTTATTCCTGATGAATTAAAGGTGGACCGCAAGACTATCTCGAACTATCTTGATGGGGTTTTTTTTACTTTAATTTTTCTTATGCGGAGAAAAAAAGGACTTTTTTTCGGTTAAATGCTGACGCCATTGGACTTTTGGGGGTCAAACTGGACTTGGCGTCTAAAAATTTAGCCTCATTCTATAGGCTGATAGTGAGGGGCGAAGCCCGAGCCAACTATCAAAGTCGACTAGAAACCGAGAGCGAGCCGTCTAATTGTTTTAGCGTAACCCAGTACCCCTGGGTGTGTCGTTCAGTGAAATTAGCTGTTTCAAGTTTTAAGTATGTCACAGTGTAGTGAAAGTAAAAAAGAAGTTTAGTCTGTGAACTCTGTGAATTTTATTGACTTTGAACTCTGTATGTCAGTGACTTTTCAGGTTAGCTGCCCATATTTGTCCATTGCAATACATTTTGTTGTCGACCACAAGAGAGTTTTACTGTGACGACAATTAGGCGGGTAAATAAAGCACAGTTATTTTTCGCTTAAAAAACTGAGAAATCCAGGAAATGTAGAGAAAATTTGCCTTGTAAAGTATGACTTGAGATTTAGTGCCCTCCTTTCAATATTAACCACCATCTTTCTCATAAGCTCCCTCCCCTGTTGAATCCGTTTATTTATTTAACAATAAAACCCATATTCCAATAACCGTCCATATTGTGCATGAATGCCTAGGACCATAAGCGCTCCTGTCCTGAAAGTTAAGTGGCCAGCCTATCGGCCATAGACTTTCTTACTTTCAGTTCCTGTTGTTTTTTCATTTTTTCTTACTAAAGATGTTTAGGTCAAAACAGAAATAAGCGAGCTGTCTCCCTTGAGTTCCAAAAATTAATTGAGCACCAACTTACCGTACCACCGCTGGGTGCTAAATCGGATATTTGCGGTATTCTAAACAGCTGAGTCAGGTCCAATCTTTTTCAGGTCTAACATAAGAAACGAATCTGATGTTAACTCAGTCTTATATCTACCCAAATTTAACAAAACGTACTCAATGAAAATATCTCAACACTTTGTTTCTTATTAGCGGAGCTTGTCACGCGCGTCAACTAACAAGGGAGACGACTGGGGATGAGTCAGATTACGAGGGGATTAGTTGCAGTCTATTGTCAAAACAATCTGACAGTAATAGATGATATTGTATACTGCAAGAGTAGATTTCTACCAGATCTTCCCCGGAGATCTTCCACAACAGAGATGCAAGGGATGTTACATTCATTACTCGTAAAAAGGGGTTTAAATACACCAGACTATACCAATTTTCGAAATTGCATTGTACGCAGTTAGACAAATCCAACTACTGTTTGAAGCAGCCTTGATAGTCTCCATTCGGACTTAAAATATTGTTTTCAATTGCTTTTATGGAGGTTCTCTTGGCAACATTTGTTGTTGTTGTTTAATGTGTTATACTTGTTTACTTCGCTCAGATATCCGGGAGAAAAATGAAGCTACCTGTAGGGATTTCTTGAGCTTGACGCAATTCATTTTGTATAGCGTAAGAACTTGTTCAACCATGCTACTCTCCCGGCCGATATTATATCGAATAAGCACGGCGTAGCATCACGCGGCGCTACCAAGGAAGTGGTTGCTAGTATATGTATTAATAGCAGTGATCATTCCGCCGACTTCTAGATTTGATTCTAGATAGAGATCAGTGCAGCATATTTACAGTGTGCCTCCAGAGGTGTGCCTATGAATTAGTGTCTCTCTTTCAATCGACCTTATATATATGTTGCAAATGCAAGATGTTTTTCACACTATTATTATATTGATAATCCTGGGTTGTGTGTTTGTTTCGCTTCGGTGTGGAATGGATAACAAAGACACCAAGAGAGAGTGGAGCAAATGTCTGGCATCCAACTGTCTAGATAAAACAGCTCTTTTTGGAACAACTTGTCTGGACTTGAATTGGTACTTATCTTAACTGGCTTCTTTTTTGAAGATTATATTCTAAACATGTAGCCTACATCACGCCCGGGCACCCGAGAAGTACAACTCCCCCACCTCGCCCAGCCAAGTTTTGAGCCATTCTGTGATATTGTTTTAAAATTGGAGTGGACCTGAGGGGTTGGTTGTTATTTCAGATTCCATGACACCATGCAAGATGGCGCAAATTCGAGGGAAGGCTCAGGTCGATTAATCAAGGAAATACGGTATTTATTTTGAAATGGCAAAAAAAAGTTGCCCCTTCACGATTAGATATCATGGCAAACAACTAAACATTTCAATAACATATATGCATTGCATTAAGCGGGCTATGTTGTTCCCCATTTCTTATTTTTCAAACATTTCAGTAATGCGGCATGTTTCAAAACTATATTGATATGACTCCGGTCACGCAATCGCAGGTAAGTAAAGTCAGCCAAAACAAGGGTTTGACAATCTGTTTCCTTCAGTTTTATACGATCAAAGTGTAACCATCAGCGGAAGTAAAGGTTGATTAATATCATCTTTTAAATTTTCTTGTATGTTTCCTTCACATCACAGCGTCAAAATGTAACCTTTACACACCAGTCAATCCGAATACTTCAGTTTAGAAATTTGCATTATGCTAATTTGACGGTTTAGAGCGTCCCAAGCTTTCGATTTTGCCAGCGTGTGCCTTGATTGCCCAGATTTTTTATTTCATATTTTGAAAGTACTAAGGCCAAACTGTATCACGATGGTTAATTTGGATTTCATATCGGACATACCAAGATGCGTTTTTTTACCTTTGAAATTAAGCAATTTTTCCCTTCTCATAAAGTGCTGGAAATGTCGTTACTTTAAAGAACCCTGCAACCTTCCTAGTCGCTCCAGAAACCAAAACATTTCAATTGCTAGAAAGTAGAAGAGGTATGTTGTTATGCAAAATCCAATTTTATTTCTGATAATGCAAAATGTTTGAATACAAGTGTACTGAACTTGGCCAATTTTCAGTGTGATTTTTGCATAATTAATGAGGCAAAACCCGTATTTTCGTTTTTCTCGATTTTCTCGAAAAGTATAAATTTCCAGAAACTTAAAGTATTATTTTCGAAGATAGTTCCCCATAAGTGTCATTCAGGCCAATTATCAGGATTTTTGATTTTCCCAGCCTGGCCAGCGATTCTCCATATTTCCAGTCAGAGCCTCTTAAGTGGATGAAACCCTAGTGTGTGACCATTCAAATGGAAGCTATTGAGCAGTACTTTCATGTGGTACTGTTTATTATGCTGTACAAGGTGGTTCTAACTTTTGAGTCTGTGGATGAAACCCTACGCAGGATGGCTGTTTTGTGGCAATCTCATTGGTTCCGTCCTGGAGGAAACCATAACCTCCTAGACCTCCTTTAGAGCGGTTTTTTTTTTAAATATGTTTGTCTGCGTACATTATCTCTTCCGACAAACAAAACTTATGAATTTTTTTGTTTACCACAACAATTTCTTCTATTCCAGGTATATTAGAGACTCGAGTTGGCAAGGATTCTTCTAAGCAAAGAGTTTCTGGACAAATTACTGCCAGATGCAAGGCAAGCATGGAGACAGCAGTATGGAGAGACAGTAGAAGAGTATCTGAAGCACTCTATAATAGAGAATCTTGGAAAACCTCTCCATGATTTGATAAGGTAACAGTGTCATGCTCAGATTTGTTTAACGCCAGATTCTGAAATTGTTACAATAGATATCTGGGAAAAATACCTTTTCTTTTTAGTGGCGCGAAATTTTTTAACGAACTCCTGTAAATATAGTAAACGCCGATAATATACAGACTTTCTGCCGCCTAGCAAAACATTTCTTTTTTATCATAACTTCTTAGTAACGTATTTTTTAGCCTCTTATAGTAATTAGTTTTGTATTTTTTATCATAGCATTTTTTATCTTATTGTAATTAGTATAGTAATTTTTTTAAATCTTCTTAAATTGTAATATAATGTATTTTTTAGACGCAGGGCCCCTATGGATAACAGCCTAGAGCTGAATGGGCCACCCTGCTTAAATAAAGATTACTTACTTACTTACTTACTTACTTTGGCTCAATTGGACGTAGATTGGCAACAAGCCGTATTTACTTAAACTGGATGAAGTGTTACAATGTTTACATTCGTATCTTTTCCAGATTTTTAGAGACGGAATATATTCGCCATTGCGTTCCGGACAACGTTTCAAGTGGTCTCTCCAGTCTTCCTCTTCCATACGTGTACGTTGATGGGGTGGTGTGAAGAGTGAGCAACCCACCACTCAGGCGTTTGCCCTCAGGACACAAGCTTAACGGAACTCAGGCTTATTTGAAATTCATATCAATTTTCACAACTCTTGATTTCACGCCAAACAGCTCAAAGATATCGCACAAGAACGATTAGATAACTTGTTATCACAGGTAAGGAGTAAAAGTAATAAATGGATACTGAAATTAAAGTGCAAATGTTACGAGCGTTGACCGGGTCCAAAGTACAGGGATGTAAATGCCAACAATATCCTTCTGCCCACAGTGCCTCATACAATGAACAAAATGTCGTTTAGCTACTTAGTAGTGAGTACTGACAGAGGCAGAGTACTGACAGAGTACTGACAGAGGCTTCAACGACCTCTTGAAGGCGAACGAATGTGACATTAATATCAACACTTGGGTGATCCTTACCACAGTTTGGGACTCTATGGACTCTTAAAGTAGCTTATGAGTCCAACTCTAGAACGTACCGCATCTTTACTGTAAATATGGGCAGGTAATTCTTGACGGATAGGTATGCCTTTGCAGCTGAGTCCTATCAAACTCGTCCTGGAGCCTTTTTTTGCTTCTCACCCCTAGCTTTATTACAGCAGCTTCCATCATAAAAGTAGGCTCGATATCCGCCGCTCTCTTGAGTCCGGTCTTCGTTCCTCCCCGAGCGTGAGTTCATTTTCCCGAACAGCGGCTGGTAATCGGGCCTACCAGAAAGGACGGTCCGAAGTCTTGAACGGGCAGATGATCATACTCGTTTGCGAGTGATCGTCGACGACGAGTTTAACGGTCACTTCAACCTCAAAGACCAGGCGATGCAAGTAATACTGATATGCATTTAGGAGGAAGCATGAACTCCGGAACTGTTCCTAAGAGGAGCACACTATATATTTTCCTTTTCAAGAGAAGGCCTTAAAAGAGAGGGGTCTAAATAGGAGTGAGCTGCGATAATCGTCAAGTCAATAGCTGTTATCACAGTTGAGCCCGCGCGGTCAAATATTCTTTTGTTTTGGCTCATTTTCCCGAACAGCGCTGATAATCGAGCCTACAAATGAGGCTAACGGGCCAATACAATGCCAGATTGACCCTTTCGCCTCGTTTGCATGTCAAACCGCTGACATCTGTAATAACTGCTATTCTCTTTCCTTCCTAGGCCATATCACTTGCCAAGTTATACACACTCGAAAAAGACAACAACACAGCTGTCAACCAGTTTAAACAA
Organism: Desmophyllum pertusum; assembly: GCA_029204205.1. Taxonomy (NCBI): domain Eukaryota; kingdom Metazoa; phylum Cnidaria; class Anthozoa; order Scleractinia; family Caryophylliidae; genus Desmophyllum; species Desmophyllum pertusum. The sequence goes on from MU826375.1 coordinate 253,883, forward strand.
GTATTGGAATCACGTGACATGTTTTTCAACGCACAGATATTCCCCGCTAACGAGTCTGGAGATGCCGCGTTTTCCGGTGTACCGCTGACGAGACATCGCGGTTGTTTTGTCCGGCTAGATGGAAAGCTATGCAGACATGGATTAAAACCACGACTGAGGTAATTCAATTTTTTATGTAATAAATAACCGAAAGGAAACATTTTTCGTGATTCTGATGGAAAAAAAGTTTGTGTTAAGGAAAAGTCAAGTTGGTTCTCTAAATTTGTGGCTCGACTCAACACTTAGATTCTCAAAAAAAAAAAAAAAAAACCAACTTAGATTCTCTACCAAAGTAACCCAGTGTCCCTTTTGGAAATCCCGGATGTAAACAACCCCCAAGTATTTTATGATTATTGTTGTCCAATCAGAAAGGCGCAAGCAAGTCAGCCGACAGTATCCGATACTTGTTACGTCACCAGGAGATTACATCAAGCTACTTATATTGAACGGCTTTCGACCAATCAAAGTCCGTGTAGTATCAGTTCCTTCAAGTAATTAATGGAAACGCACGCAAATATTGTCATGACAGGGGCCCGCGAGAACAACATTGGTCATTAACGCATTTGCAATCAGATCCAAAAACAATAAAACAAATTAGCCATAGCAAGGCTCTTTTAAGCTTCTCTCGTGCTTTCCAAATTTTTCGCGAGCATCATAACTTTAAAATTTAATTACTGTCGGCTTTAGCAATGCTGAAAGGGCATATCGAACAGTCCAATATCGGATTCACCGATAAATTGAAAGGAGGTTGAAATAGGAAGGTACTCAAGGATAAAAGGATTATTTGCAATGAGGCATGTATTTGACGATTTCGGTATTTAGTTTGGCACTCGCAGTTATACTACGAGTTATAGTGCGAGTTACACTGCGAATTACACTGCGAGTTATACTGCGAGTTATACTGCAAGTTATACTGCGAGTTATACTGCGAGTTAACTCGCAGTGTAACTCGCAGTATAACTCGCAGTGTAACTCGCAGTATAACTCGCAGTGTAACTCGCAGTATAACTCGCAGTGTAACTCGCAGTATAACTCGCAGTATAAACTCGCAGTGTAACTCGCAGTATAAGTCGCAGTAAAACTCGCAGTATAAGTCGCAGTATAACTCGCAGTATAACTCGCAGTATAACTCACATTATAATATACTAACCATGGGATAATGCATTTTCAAGCAATTTGATTGGTTCCCTACTCATGGTCTCAGAGGCATTATACCCTCTCTACCTTATTTGGAAATGCCGCGAAGTTCAAATGTTTTGTCTCGGGGAAAAAATGGCGGAATATTTTCGCATTTTTCCAGTTTCTTCGGAGAAATTCGACATTTTCCCTGCAATTTGTATATTATAAAACAATTATTCGCCTCAGGCTCGTGAATATTGGTGAATATTCCCCTCGACTTCGTCTCGGGGAATATTCCCCAATATTCACGAGCCTGAGGCGAATAATTGTTAAGTATAAGTCGCAGTATAACTCGCAGTATAACTCGCAGTGTAACTCGCAGTGTAACTCGCAGTATAACTCACAGTATAACTCGCAGTGTAACTCGCAGTATAACTCGCAGTATAAGTCGCAGTATACCTCGCAGTATAACTCGCAGTATAACTCGCAGTGTAACTCGTAGTGTAACTCGCAGTATAACTCGCAGTATAACTCGCAGTATAACTCGCAGTATAACTCGCAGTATAACTCGCAGTGTAACTCGCAGTGTAACTCGCAGTATAACTCGCAGTATAACTCGCAGTATAAGTCGCAGTATAACTCGCAGTATAACTCGCAGTATAAGTCGCAGTATAAGTCGCAGTATAACTCGCAGTATAAGTCGCAGTATAAGTCGCAGTATAAGTCGCAGTATAAGTCGCAGTATAACTCGCAGTATAACTCGCAGTATAACTTGCTGTATAACTCACAGTATAACTCGCAGTATAAGTCGCAGTATAACTCGCAGTATAACTCGCAGTGTGACTCGTAGTATAACTCGCAGTATAACTCGCAGTATAACTCGCAGTATAACTCGCAGTATAAGTCGCAGTATAACTCGCAGTATAACTCGCAGACAAGTCGCAGTATAACTCGCAGTAAAACTCTCAGTAAAATTCGCAGTAAAACTCGCAGTATAACTCGCAGTATAACTCACAGTATAACTCGCAGTAAAACTCGCAGTATAACTCGCAGTAAAACTCGCAGTATAACTCGCAGTATAACTCACAGTATAACTCGCAGTATAACTCGCAGTATAAATAAACAATAGCCTCCATTTGGCGAGGAAATATGCTCGGATATTTGTCCGCGGACATTATCTGTTCCGAGAAGCGAACAGTTTTCCGAGAGCGAAGCTCGAGGAAAACTGTGAGCTTCGAGGAACAGATAATGTCCAAGGACAAATATCCGAGCATATTTTTGAAGCCAAATGGAGGCTATTGTAGTTATTATTCTTCAAATATTTTTTCACAAGGCCGCTCTGTTTGCCGTGGAAGATCTCGGTCGGCCAAGCTGTTAAACATCAAAATAATTCTATTGGCGTTCAAAAATATTTCTAGTCTGTTCAAAACAATCAGTTTTATTTAATTTAGCAATTTATTTGAGACGAAAACTGAACCTGCGAACGTGAAACGCAAATTTTCAAAACTGGGGAATATCACCCGGATATTCCCCAGTTTTGGCTGCGTCGCGTGACGTGTTTAGACCAATCGCATGCGAGAAAAAATTTTCATGGATTATAACTCGCAAACTAACTCGCAGTATAACTCGCAGTATAACTCGCAGTATAACTCGCAGTATAACTCGCAGTATAACTCGCACTATAACTCGCAGTATAACTGCGAGTGCCAAACTAAATACCGAAATCGTCAAAGACATGCCTCATTGCAAACAATCCTTTTACCCTTGAGTACCTCCCTATTTCAACTTCCTTTCAATAATCGGTGATTCCGATAGCCGGTATCTGGGTCGCTGGATCCACAGACCCAGCGACCCTGGGTCTCTGGGTCGCTGGATTCAAAGACCCAGCGACCCTGGGTCTCTGAGTCGCTGGATTCAAAAACCCAGCGACCCTGGGTCTCTGGGTCGCTTGATTGACAGACCCAGCGACCCTGGGTCAGTCTGGGTCGCTTGATTCACAGACCCAGCGACCCTGGGTCAGTCTGGGTCGTTGAATCCAGTCACCCAGAGACCCGGGTCGCTTGATTGACAGACCCAGCGACCCCAGCGACCGTGGGTCACCGGGTCGCAGGATTCAAAGACCCAGCGACCCTGCGTCGCTGTATTCACAGACCCAGCGACCCTGGGTCTCTGGTTAGCTGGATTCACAGACCCAGCAACCCTGGGTTTCTGGGTCGCTGGATTAACCGACCCAGCGACCCTGGTTCTCTGGGTCGCTGGATTCACAGACCCAGCGACCCTGGGTCTCTGGGTCGCTGGATTCAAAGACACAGCGAGCCTGGATCTCTGGGTCGCTTGATTGACAGACCCAGCGACCCTGTGTCTCTGGGTCGCTGGATTCACAGACCCAGCGACCCTGGGTCTCTTGGTCGCTGGATTCACAGACCCAGCAACCCTGGGTCAGTCTGGGTCGCTTGATTGACAGAACCAGCGACCCTGGGTTTCTGGGTTGCTGGATTAACAGACCCAGCGACCCGGATCACTGGGTCGCAGGATTCAAAGACCCAGCGACCCTGGGTCGCTGTATGCACAGACCCAGCGACCCTGGGTCTCTGGTTCGCTGGATTCACAGACCCAGCGACCCTGGGTAAGTCTGGGTCGCTTAATTGACAGACCCAGCGACCCTGGGTTTCTTGGTCGCTGGATTAACAGACCCAGCGACCCTGGGTCTCTGGGTCGCTGGATTCACCGGCCCAGCGACCCTGGGTCTCTGGGTCGCTGGATTCACAGACCCAGCGACCCTGGGTCTCTGGGTCGCTGGATTCACAGACCCAGCGACGCTGAGTCTCTGGGTCGCTGGATTCACAGACCCAGCGACCCTGGGTCTCTCGGTCGCTGGATTCACAGACCCAGCGACCCTGGGTCTCTTGTTAGCTGGATTCACAGACCCAGCGACCCTGGGTCCCTGGGTCGCTGGATTAACAGACCCAGCGACCCTGGGCCAGTCTGGGTCGCTTGATTGACAGAACCAGCGACACTGGGTTTCTGGGTCGCTGGATTCACAGACCCAGCGACCCTGGTTCTCTGGGTCGCTTGATTGACAGACCCAGCGACCCTGGGTTTCTGGGTCGCTGGATTAACAGACCCAGCGACCCTGGGTCAGTCTGGGTCGCTTGATTGATAGAACCAGCGACCCTGGGATTCTGGGTCGCTGGATTCACAGACCCAGCGACCCTGGTTCTCTGGGTCGCTTGATGGACAGACCCAGCGACCCTGGGTTTCTTGATCGCTGGATTAACAGACCCAGCGACCCTGGGTCCCTGGCTCGCTTGATTGACAGACCCAGCGACCCTGGGTTTCTTGGTCGCTGGATTAACAGACCCAGCGACCCTGGGTCCCTGGGTCGCTGGATTAACAGACCCAGCGACCCTGGGTCAGTCTGGGTCGCTTGATTGACAGAACCAGCGACACTGGGTTTCTGGGTCGCTGGATTCACAGACCCAGCGACCCTGGTTCTCTGGGTCGCTTGATTGACAGACCCAGCGACCCTGGGTTTCTGGGTCGCTTGATTGACAGACCCAGCGACCCTGGGTCTCTGGGTCGCTGGATTCACAGACCCAGCGACCCTGGGTTTCTTGGTCGCTGGATTAACAGACCCAGCGACCCTGGGTTTCTGGGTCGCTGGATTAACAGACCCAGCGACCCTGGGTCAGTCTGGGTCGCTTGATTGACAGAACCAGCGACCCTGGGTTTCTGGGTCGCTGGATTCACAGACCCAGCGACCCTGGGTCACTGGGTCGCTTGATTGACAGACCCAGCGACCCTGGTTCCCTGAGTCGCTGGATTCACCAGAGACCCAGGGTCGCTGGGTCTGTCAATCAAGCGACCCAGAGACCCCAGAGACCCAGGGTCGCTGGGTCTGTGAATCCAGCGACCCAGAGACCCAGGGTCGCTGGGTCTGTCAATCAAGCGACCCAGACACCCCAGAGACCCAGGGTCGCTGGGTCTGTGAATCCAGCGACCCAGAGACCCAGAGACCCAGGGTCGCTGGGTCTGTGAATCCAGCGACCCAGAGACCCAGGGTCGCTGGGTCTGTTTATCCAGCGACCCAGAGACCCAGGGTCGCTGGGTCTGTGAATCCCGCGACCCAGAGACCCAGGGTCGCTGGGTCTGTGAATCCAGCGACCCAGAGACCCAGGGTCGCTGGGTCTGTGAAGGTCGCTGGGTCTGTGAATCCAGCGACCCAGAGACCCAGGGTCGCTGGGTCTGTCAATCAAGCGACCCAGAGACCCCAGAGACCCAGGGTCGCTGGGTCTGTGAATCCAGCGACCCAGAGACCCAGGGTCCCTGGGTCTGTCAATCAAGTGAATCCAGCGACCCAGAGACCCAGGGTAACTGGGTCTGTTTATCCAGCGACCCAGAGACCCAGGGTCGCTGGGTCTGTGAATCCAGCGACCCAGAGACCCAGGGTCGCTGGGTCTGTGAATCCGGATACCCAGAGACGCAGGGTCGCTGGGTCTGTTAATCCAGCGACCCAGAGACCCAGGGTCGCTGGGTCTGTCAATCAAGCGACCCAGAGACCCAGGGTCGCTGGGTCTGTGAATCCCGCGACCCAGAGACCCAGGGTCGCTGGGTCTGTAAATTCCGCGACCTAGAGAGCCAGGGTCGCTGGGTCTGTGAATCCAGCGACCCAGAGACCCAGGGTCGCTGGGTCTGTCAATCAAGTGAATCCAGCGACCCAGAGACCCAGGGTCGCTGGGTCTGTGAATCCAGCGACCCAGAGACCCAGGGTCGCTTGGTCTGTGAATCCAGCTACCCAGAGACGCAGGATCGCTGGGTCTGTGAATCCAGCGACCCAGAGACCCAGGGTCGCTGGGTCTGTGAATCCCGCGACCCAGAGACCCAGGGTCGCTGGGTCTGTAAATTCCGCGACCTAGAGAGCCAGGGTCGCTGGGTCTGTGAATCCAGCGACCCAGAGACCCAGGGTCGCTGGGTCTGTGAATCCAGCGACCCAGAGACCCAGGGTCGCTGGTCTGTCAATCAAGCGACCCAGAGACCCAGGGTCGCTGGGTCTGTGAATCCAGCGACCCAGAGACCCAGGGTCGCTGGGTCTGTGAATCCAGCGACCCAGAGACCCAGGGTCGCTGGGTCTGTTTATCCAGCGACCCAGAGACCCAGGGTCGCTGGGTCTGTGAATCCAGCGACCCAGAGACCCAGGGTCGCTGGGTCTGTGAATCCAGCGACCCAGAGACCCAGGGTCGCTGGGTCTGTCAATCAAGCGACCCAGAGACCCAGGGTCGCTGGGTCTGTGAATCCAGCGACCCAGAGACCCAGGGTCGCTGGGTCTGTGAATCTCGCGACCTAGAGACCCAGGGTCGCTGGGTCTGTGAATCCAGCGACCCAGAGACCCAGGGTCGCTGGGTCTGTTTATCCAGCGACCCAGAGACCCTGGGTCGCTGGGTCTGTGAATCCAGCGACCCATAGACCCAGGGTCGCTGGGTCTGTGAATCCAGCTACCCAGAGACCCAGGGTCGCTGGGTCTGTCAATCAAGCGACCCAGAGACCCATGGTCGCTGGGTCTGTGAATTCCGCGACCCAGAGACCCAGGGTCGCTGGGTCTGTCAATCAAGCGACCCAGAGACCCAGGGTCGCTGGGTCTGTCAATCAAGCGACCCAGAGACCCAGGGTCGCTGGGTCTGTGAATCCAGCGACCCAGAGACCCAGGGTCGCTGGGTCTGTCAATCAAGCGACCCAGAGACCCCAGAGACCCATGGTCGCTGGGTCTGTGAATCCAGCGACCCAGAGACCCAGGGTCGCTGGGTCTGTCAATCAAGCGACCCAGAGACCCAGGGTCGCCGGGTCTGTGAATCCAGCGACCCAGAGACCCAGGGTCGCTGGGTCTGTTAATCCAGCGACCCACAGACCCAGGGTCGCTGGGTCTGTGAATCCAGCGACCCAGAGACCCAGGGTCGCTGGGTCTGTGAATCCAGCTACCCAGAGACGCAGGGTCGCTGGGTCTGTGAATCCAGCGACCCAGAGACCCAGGGTCGCTGGGTCTGTGAATCCAGCGACCCAGAGACCCAGGGTCGCTGGGTCTGTGAATCCAGCGACCCAGAGACCCAGGGTCGCTGGGTCTGTGAATCCCGCGACCCAGAGACCCAGGGTCGCTGGGTCTGTAAATTCCGCGACCTAGAGACCCAGGGTCGCTGGGTCTGTGAATCCAGCGACCCAGAGACCCAGGGTCGCTGGGTCTGTGAAACCAGCGACCCAGAGACCCAGGGTCGCTGGGTCTGTGAATCCAGCGACCCAGAGACCCAGGGTCGCTGGGTCTGTTTATCTAGCGACCCAGAGACCCAGTGTCGCTGGGTCTGTGAATCCAGCGACCCAGAGACCCAGGGTCGCTGGGTCTGTTTATCCAGCGACCCAGAGACCCAGGGTCGCTGGGTCTGTGAATCCCGCGACCCAGAGACCCAGGGTCGCTGGGTCTGTGAATCCAGCGACCCAGAGACCCAGGGTCGCTGGATCTGTGAATCTCGCGACCCAGAGACCCAGGGTCGCTGGGTCTGTGAATCCAGCGACCCAGAGACCCAGGGTCGCTGGGTCTGTGAATCCAGCTACCCAGAGACGCAGGGTCGCTGGGTCTGTGAATCCCGCGACCCAGAGACCCAGGGTCGCTGGGTCTGTAAATTCCGCGACCTAGAGAGCCAGGGTCGCTGGGTCTGTGAATCCAGCGACCCAGAGACCCAGGGTCGCTGGGTCTGTGAATCCAGCGACCCAGAGACCCAGGGTCGCTGGGTCTGTCAATCAAGCGACCCAGAGACCCAGGGTCGCTGGGTCTGTGAATCCAGCGACCCAGAGACCCAGGGTCGCTGGGTCTGTGAATCCAGCGACCCAGAGACCCAGGGTCGCTGGGTCTGTGAATCCAGCGACCCAGAGACCCAGGGTCGCTGGGTCTGTGAATCCAGCGACCCAGAGACCCAGGGTCGCTGGGTCTGTGAATCCCGCGACCCAGAGACCCAGGGTCGCTGGGTCTGTGAATCCAGCGACCCAGAGACCCAGGGTCGCTGGGTCTGTGAATCCAGCGACCCAGAGACCCAGGGTCGCTGGGTCTGTGAATCCAGCGACCCAGAGACCCAGGGTCGCTGGGTCTGTGAATCCCGCGACCCAGAGACCCAGGGTCGCTGGGTCTGTGAATCCAGCGACCCAGAGACCCAGGGTCGCTGGGTCTGTGAATCTCGCGACCCAGAGACCCAGGGTCGCTGGGTCTGTGAATCCAGCGACCCAGAGACCCAGGGTCGCTGGGTCTGTGAATCCAGCGACCCAGAGACGCAGGGTCGCTGGGTCTGTGAATCCCGCGACCCAGAGACCCAGGGTCGCTGGAACTGTGAATCCGCGACCTAGAGAGCCAGGGTCGCTGGGTCTGTGAATCCAGCGACCCAGAGACCCAGGGTCGCTGGGTCTGTGAATCCAGCGACCCAGAGACCCAGGGTCGCTGGGTCTGTCAATCAAGCGACCCAGAGACCCAGGGTCGCTGGGTCTGTGAATCCAGCGACCCAGAGACCCAGGGTCGCTGGGTCTGTGAATCCAGCGACCCAGAGACCCAGGGTCGCTGGGTCTGTGAATCCAGCGACCCAGAGACCCAGGGTCGCTGGGTCTGTCAATCAAGTGAATCCAGCGACCCAGAGACCCAGGGTCGCTGGGTCTGTTTATCCAGCGACCCAGAGACCCAGGGTCGCTGGGTCTGTGAATCCAGCGACCCATAGACCCAGGGTCGCTGGGTCTGTGAATCCAGCTACCCAGAGACCCAGGGTCGCTGGGTCTGTCAATCAAGCGACCCAGAGACCCATGGTCGCTGGGTCTGTGAATTCCGCGACCCAGAGACCCAGGGTCGCTGGGTCTGTCAATCAAGCGACCCAGAGACCCAGGGTCGCTGGGTCTGTCAATCAAGCGACCCAGAGACCCAGGGTCGCTGGGTCTGTGAAACCAGCGACCCAGAGACCCAGGGTCGCTGGGTCTGTCAATCAAGCGACCCAGAGACCCCAGAGACCCAGGGTCGCTGGGTCTGTGAATCCAGCGACCCAGAGACCCAGGGTCGCTGGGTCTGTCAATCAAGCGACCCAGAGACCCAGGGTCGCTGGGTCTGTGAATCCAGCGACCCAGAGACCCAGGGTCGCTGGGTCTGTGAATCCAGCGACCCACAGACCCAGGGTCGCTGGGTCTGTGAATCCAGCGACCCAGAGACCCAGGGTCGCTGGGTCTGTGAATCCAGCGACCCAGAGACGCAGGGTCGCTGGGTCTGTGAATCCAGCGACCCAGAGACCCAGGGTCGCTGGGTCTGTGAAACCAGCGACCCAGAGACCCAGGGTCGCTGGGTCTGTTATCCAGCGACCCAGAGACCCAGGGTCGCTGGGTCTGTGAATCCCGCGACCCAGAGACCCAGGGTCGCTGGGTCTGTAAATTCCGCGACCTAGAGAGCCAGGGTCGCTGGGTCTGTGAATCCAGCGACCCAGAGACCCAGGGTCGCTGGGTCTGTGAATCCAGCGACCCAGAGACCCAGGGTCGCTGGGTCTGTGAATCCAGCGACCCAGAGACCCAGGGTCGCTGGGTCTGTTTATCTAGCGACCCAGAGACCCAGTTTCGCTGGGTCTGTGAATCCAGCGACCCAGAGACCCAGGGTCGCTGGGTCTGTTTATCCAGCGACCCAGAGACCCAGGGTCGCTGGGTCTGTGAATCCCGCGACCCAGAGACCCAGGGTCGCTGGGTCTGTGAATCCAGCGACCCAGAGACCCAGGGTCGCTGGTTCTGTGAATCTCGCGACCCAGAGACCCAGGGTCGCTGGGTCTGTGAATCCAGCGACCCAGAGACCCAGGGTCGCTGGGTCTGTGAATCCAGCTACCCAGAGACGCAGGGTCGCTGGGTCTGTGAATCCCGCGACCCAGAGACCCAGGGTCGCTGGGTCTGTAAATTCCGCGACCTAGAGAGCCAGGGTCGCTGGGTCTGTGAATCCAGCGACCCAGAGACCCAGGGTCGCTGGGTCTGTGAATCCAGCGACCCAGAGACCCAGGGTCGCTGGGTCTGTCAATCAAGCGACCCAGAGACCCAGGGTCGCTGGGTCTGTGAATCCAGCGACCCAGAGACCCAGGGTCGCTGGGTCTGTGAATCCAGCGACCCAGAGACCCAGGGTCGCTGGGTCTGTGAATCCAGCGACCCAGAGACCCAGGGTCGCTGGGTATGTGAATCCAGCGACCCAGAGACCCAGGGTCGCTGGGTCTGTGAATCTCGCGACCCAGAGACCCAGGGTCGCTGGGTCTGTGAATCCAGCGACCCAGAGACCCAGGGTCGCTGGGTCTGTGAATCCAGCGACCCAGAGACCCAGGGTCGCTGGGTCTGTGAATCCAGCGACCCAGAGACCCAGGGTCGCTGGGTCTGTGAATCCCGCGACCCAGAGACCCAGGGTCGCTGGGTCTGTGAATCCAGCGACCCAGAGACCCAGGGTCGCTGGGTCTGTGAATCTCGCGACCCAGAGACCCAGGGTCGCTGGGTCTGTGAATCCAGCGACCCAGAGACCCAGGGTCGCTGGGTCTGTGAATCCAGCTACCCAGAGACGCAGGGTCGCTGGGTCTGTGAATCCAGCGACCCAGAGACCCAGGGTCGCTGGAACTGTAAATTCCGCGACCTAGAGAGCCAGGGTCGCTGGGTCTGTGAATCCAGCGACCCAGAGACCCAGGGTCGCTGGGTCTGTGAATCCAGCGACCCAGAGACCCAGGGTCGCTGGGTCTGTCAATCAAGCGACCCAGAGACCCAGGGTCGCTGGGTCTGTGAATCCAGCGACCCAGAGACCCAGGGTCGCTGGGTCTGTGAATCCAGCGACCCAGAGACCCAGGGTCGCTGGGTCTGTGAATCCAGCGACCCAGAGACCCAGGGTCGCTGGGTCTGTGAATCCAGCGACCCAGAGACCCAGGGTCGCTGGGTCTGTGAATCCAGCGACCCAGAGACCCAGGGTCGCTGGGTCTGTGAATCCAGCGACCCAGAGACCCAGGGTCGCTGGGTCTGTCAATCAAGCGACCCAGAGACCCAGGGTCGCTGGGTCTGTGAATCCAGCGACCCAGAGACCCAGGGACGCTGGGTCTGTTTATCCAGCGACCCAGAGACCCAGGGTCGCTGGGTCTGTGAATCCCGCGACCCAGAGACCCAGGGTCGCTGGGTCTGTAAATTCGCGACCTAGAGAGCCAGGGTCGCTGGGTCTGTGAATCCAGCGACCCAGAGACCCAGGGTCGCTGGGTCTGTCAATCAAGTGAATCCAGCGACCCAGAGACCCAGGGTCGCTGGGTCTGTAAATTCCGCGACCTAGAGAGCCAGGGTCGCTGGGTCTGTGAATCCAGCGACCCAGAGACCCAGGGTCGCTGGGTCTGTGAATCCAGCGACCCAGAGACCCAGGGTCGCTGGTCTGTCAATCAAGCGACCCAGAGACCCAGGGTCGCTGGGTCTGTGAATCCAGCGACCCAGAGACCCAGGGTCGCTGGGTCTGTGAATCCAGCGACCCAGAGACCCAGGGTCGCTGGGTCTGTGAATCCAGCGACCCAAAGACCCAGGGTCGCTGGGTCTGTTTATCCAGCGACCCAGAGACCCAGGGTCGCTGGGTCTGTGAATCCAGCGACCCAGAGACCCAGGGTCGCTGGTTCTGTGAATCCAGCGACCCAGAGACCCAGGGTCGCTGGGTCTGTCAATCAAGCGACCCAGAGACCCAGGGTCGCTGGGTCTGTGAATCCAGCGACCCAGAGACCCAGGGTCGCTGGGTCTGTGAATCCAGCTACCCAGAGACCCAGGGTCGCTGGGTCTGTGAATCCAGCGACCCAGAGACCCAGGGTCGCTGGGTCTGTCAATCAAGCGACCCAGAGACCCAGGGTCGCTGGGTCTGTGAATCCAGCGACCCAGAGACCCAGGGTCGCTGGGTCTGTGAATCCAGCTACCCAGAGACGCAGGGTCGCTGGGTCTGTGAATCCAGCGACCCAGAGACCCAGGGTCGCTGGGTCTGTCAATCAAGCGACCCAGAGACCCAGGGTCGCTGGGTCTGTTATCCAGCGACCCAGAGACCCAGGGTCGCTGGGTCTGTGAATCCCGCGACCCAGAGACCCAGGGTCGCTGGGTCTGTAAATTCCGCGACCTAGAGAGCCAGGGTCGCTGGGTCTGTGAATCCAGCGACCCAGAGACCCAGGGTCGCTGGGTCTGTGAATCCAGCGACCCAGAGACCCAGGGTCGCTGGGTCTGTTTATCCAGCGACCCAGAGACCCAGGGTCGCTGGGTCTGTGAATCCAGCGACCCAGAGACCCAGGGTCGCTGGGTCTGTGAATCCAGCGACCCAGAGACCCAGGGTCGCTGGGTCTGTCAATCAAGCGACCCAGAGACCCAGTTTCGCTGGGTCTGTGAATCCAGCGACCCAGAGACCCAGGGTCGCTGGGTCTGTTTATCCAGCGACCCAGAGACCCAGGGTCGCTGGGTCTGTGAATCCCGCGACCCAGAGACCCAGGGTCGCTGGGTCTGTGAATCCAGCGACCCAGAGACCCAGGGTCGCTGGGTCTGTGAATCTCGCGACCCAGAGACCCAGGGTCGCTGGGTCTGTGAATCCAGCGACCCAGAGACCCAGGGTCGCTGGGTCTGTGAATCCAGCTACCCAGAGACGCAGGGTCGCTGGGTCTGTGAATCCAGCGACCCAGAGACCCAGGGTCGCTGGGTCTGTGAATCCCGCGACCCAGAGACCCAGGGTCGCTGGGTCTGTGAATCCAGCGACCCAGAGACCCAGGGTCGCTGGGTCTGTGAATCCAGCGACCCATAGACCCAGGGTCGCTGGGTCTGTGAATCCAGCTACCCAGAGACCCAGGGTCGCTGGGTCTGTGAATCCAGCGACCCAGAGACCCAGGGTCGCTGGGTCTGTCAATCAAGCGACCCAGAGACCCAGGGTCGCTGGGTCTGTGAATCCAGCGACCCAGAGACCCAGGGTCGCTGGGTCTGTGAATCCAGCTACCCAGAGACGCAGGGTCGCTGGGTCTGTGAATCCAGCGACCCAGAGACCCAGGGTCGCTGGGTCTGTCAATCAAGCGACCCAGAGACCCAGGGTCGCTGGGTCTGTGAATCCAGCGACCCAGAGACCCAGGGTCGCTGGGTCTGTGAATCCCGCGACCCAGAGACCCAGGGTCGCTGGGTCTGTAAATTCCGCGACCTAGAGAGCCAGGGTCGCTGGGTCTGTGAATCCAGCGACCCAGAGACCCAGGGTCGCTGGGTCTGTGAATCCAGCGACCCAGAGACCCAGGGTCGCTGGGTCTGTTTATCCAGCGACCCAGAGACCCAGGGTCGCTGGGTCTGTGAATCCAGCGACCCAGAGACCCAGGGTCGCTGGGTCTGTGAATCCAGCGACCCAGAGACCCAGGGTCGCTGGGTCTGTCAATCAAGCGACCCAGAGACCCAGTTTCGCTGGGTCTGTGAATCCAGCGACCCAGAGACCCAGGGTCGCTGGGTCTGTTTATCCAGCGACCCAGAGACCCAGGGTCGCTGGGTCTGTGAATCCAGCGACCCAGAGACCCAGGGTCGCTGGGTCTGTGAATCCAGCGACCCAGAGACCCAGGGTCGCTGGGTCTGTGAATCTCGCGACCCAGAGACCCAGGGTCGCTGGGTCTGTGAATCCAGCGACCCAGAGACCCAGGGTCGCTGGGTCTGTGAATCCAGCGACCCAGAGACGCAGGGTCGCTGGGTCTGTGAATCCAGCGACCCAGAGACCCAGGGTCGCTGGGTCTGTGAATCCAGCGACCCAGAGACCCAGGGTCGCTGGGTCTGTGAATCCAGCGACCCAGAGACCCAGGGTCGCTGGGTCTGTGAATCCAGCGACCCAGAGACCCAGGGTCGCTGGGTCTGTGAATCCAGCGACCCAGAGACCCAGGGTCGCTGGGTCTGTGAATCCAGCGACCCAGAGACCCAGGGTCGCTGGGTCTGTGAATCCAGCGACCCAGAGACCCAGGGTCGCTGGGTCTGTGAATCCAGCGACCCAGAGACCCAGGGTCGCTGGGTCTGTCAATCAAGCGACCCAGAGACCCAGTTTCGCTGGGTCTGTGAATCCAGCGACCCAGAGACCCAGGGTCGCTGGGTCTGTTTATCCAGCGACCCAGAGACCCAGGGTCGCTGGGTCTGTGAATCCAGCGACCCAGAGACCCAGGGTCGCTGGGTCTGTGAATCCAGCGACCCAGAGACCCAGGGTCGCTGGGTCTGTGAATCTCGCGACCCAGAGACCCAGGGTCGCTGGGTCTGTGAATCCAGCGACCCAGAGACCCAGGGTCGCTGGGTCTGTGAATCCAGCTACCCAGAGACGCAGGGTCGCTGGGTCTGTGAATCCAGCGACCCAGAGACCCAGGGTCGCTGGGTCTGTGAATCCAGCGACCCAGAGACCCAGGGTCGCTGGGTCTGTAAATTCCGCGACCTAGAGACCCAGGGTCGCTGGGTCTGTGAATCCAGCGACCCAGAGACCCAGGGTCGCTGGGTCTGTGAATCCAGCGACCCAGAGACCCAGGGTCGCTGGGTCTGTGAATCTCGCGACCCAGAGACCCAGGGTCGCTGGGTCTGTGAATCCAGCGACCCAGAGACCCAGGGTCGCTGGGTCTGTGAATCCAGCTACCCAGAGACGCAGGGTCGCTGGGTCTGTGAATCCAGCGACCCAGAGACCCAGGGTCGCTGGGTCTGTGAATCCCGCGACCCAGAGACCCAGGGTCGCTGGGTCTGTAAATTCCGCGACCTAGAGAGCCAGGGTCGCTGGGTCTGTGAATCCAGCGACCCAGAGACCCAGGGTCGCTGGGTCTGTGAAACCAGCGACCCAGAGACCCAGGGTCGCTGGGTCTGTGAATCCAGCGACCCAGAGACCCAGGGTCGCTGGGTCTGTGAATCCAGCGACCCAGAGACCCAGGGTTGCTGGGTCTGTGAATCCAGCGACCCAGAGACCCAGGGTCGCTGGGTCTGTGAATCCAGCGACCCAGAGACCCAGGGTCGCTGGGTCTGTGAATCCAGCGACCCAGAGACCCAGGGTCGCTGGGTCTGTGAATCCAGCGACCCAGAGACCCAGGGTCGCTGGGTCTGTCAATCAAGCGACCCAGAGACCCAGTTTCGCTGGGTCTGTGAATCCAGCGACCCAGAGACCCAGGGTCGCTGGGTCTGTTTATCCAGCGACCCAGAGACCCAGGGTCGCTGGGTCTGTGAATCCCGCGACCCAGAGACCCAGGGTCGCTGGGTCTGTGAATCCAGCGACCCAGAGACCCAGGGTCGCTGGGTCTGTGAATCTCGCGACCCAGAGACCCAGGGTCGCTGGGTCTGTGAATCCAGCGACCCAGAGACCCAGGGTCGCTGGGTCTGTGAATCCAGCGACCCAGAGACGCAGGGTCGCTGGGTCTGTGAATCCAGCGACCCAGAGACCCAGGGTCGCTGGGTCTGTGAATCCCGCGACCCAGAGACCCAGGGTCGCTGGGTCTGTAAATTCCGCGACCTAGAGAGCCAGGGTCGCTGGGTCTGTGAATCCAGCGACCCAGAGACCCAGGGTCGCTGGGTCTGTGAAACCAGCGACCCAGAGACCCAGGGTCGCTGGGTCTGTGAATCTCGCGACCCAGAGACCCAGGGTCGCTGGGTCTGTGAATCCAGCGACCCAGAGACCCAGGGTCGCTGGGTCTGTGAATCCAGCTACCCAGAGACGCAGGGTCGCTGGGTCTGTGAATCCAGCGACCCAGAGACCCAGGGTCGCTGGGTCTGTGAATCCCGCGACCCAGAGACCCAGGGTCGCTGGGTCTGTAAATTCCGCGACCTAGAGAGCCAGGGTCGCTGGGTCTGTGAATCCAGCGACCCAGAGACCCAGGGTCGCTGGGTCTGTGAAACCAGCGACCCAGAGACCCAGGGTCGCTGGGTCTGTGAATCCAGCGACCCAGAGACCCAGGGTCGCTGGGTCTGTTTATCCAGCGACCCAGAGACCCAGGGTCGCTGGGTCTGTGAATCCAGCGACCCAGAGACCCAGGGTCGCTGGGTCTGTGAATCCAGCGACCCAGAGACCCAGTGTCGCTGGGTCTGTCAATCAAGCGACCCAGAGACCCAGTTTCGCTGGGTCTGTGAATCCAGCGACCCAGAGACCCAGGGTCGCTGGGTCTGTTTATCCAGCGACCCAGAGACCCAGCGTCGCTGGGTCTGTGAATCCCGCGACCCAGAGACCCAGGGTCGCTGGGTCTGTGAATCCAGCGACCCAGAGACCCAGGGTCGCTGGGTCTGTGAATCTCGCGACCCAGAGACCCAGGGTCGCTGGGTCTGTGAATCCAGCGACCCAGAGACCCAGGGTCGCTGGGTCTGTGAATCCAGCTACCCAGAGACGCAGGGTCGCTGGGTCTGTGAATCCCGCGACCCAGAGACCCAGGGTCGCTGGGTCTGTAAATTCCGCGACCTAGAGAGCCAGGGTCGCTGGGTCTGTGAATCCAGCGACCCAGAGACCCAGGGTCGCTGGGTCTGTGAATCCAGCGACCCAGAGATCCAGGGTCGCTGGGTCTGTCAATCAAGCGACCCAGAGACCCAGGGTCGCTGGGTCTGTGAATCCAGCGACCCAGAGACCCAGGGTCGCTGGGTCTGTGAATCCAGCGACCCAGAGACCCAGGGTCGCTGGGTCTGTGAATCCAGCGACCCAGAGACCCAGGGTCGCTGGGTCTGTCAATCAAGTGAATCCAGCGACCCAGAGACCCAGGGTCGCTGGGTCTGTAAATTCCGCGACCTAGAGAGCCAGGGTCGCTGGGTCTGTGAATCCAGCGACCCAGAGACCCAGGGTCGCTGGGTCTGTGAATCCAGCGACCCAGAGACCCAGGGTCGCTGGGTCTGTCAATCAAGCGACCCAGAGACCCAGGGTCGCTGGGTCTGTGAATCCAGCGACCCAGAGACCCAGGGTCGCTGGGTCTGTTTATCCAGCGACCCAGAGACCCAGGGTCGCTGGGTCTGTGAATCCCGCGACTCAGAGACCCAGGGTCGCTGGGTCTGTAAATTCCGCGACCTAGAGAGCCAGGGTCGCTGGGTCTGTGAATCCAGCGACCCAGAGACCCAGGGTCGCTGGGTCTGTCAATCAAGTGAATCCAGCGACCCAGAGACCCAGGGTCGCTGGGTCTGTAAATTCCGCGACCTAGAGAGCCAGGGTCGCTGGGTCTGTGAATCCAGCGACCCAGAGACCCAGGGTCGCTGGGTCTGTGAATCCAGCGACCGAGAGACCCAGGGTCGCTGGTCTGTCAATCAAGCGACCCAGAGACCCAGGGTCGCTGGGTCTGTGAATCCAGCGACCCAGAGACCCAGGGTCGCTGGGTCTGTGAATCCAGCGACCCAGAGACCCAGGGTCGCTGGGTCTGTGAATCCAGCGACCCAGAGACCCAGGGTCGCTGGGTCTGTTTATCCAGCGACCCAGAGACCCAGGGTCGCTGGGTCTGTGAATCCAGCGACCCAGGGTCGCTGGGTCTGTGAATCCAGCGACCCAGAGACCCAGGGTCGCTGGGTCTGTGAATCAAGCGACCCAGAGACCCAGGGTCGCTGGGTCTGTGAATCCAGCGACCCAGAGACCCAGGGTCGCTGGGTCTGTGAATCCAGCGACCCAGAGACCCAGGGTCGCTGGGTCTGTCAATCAAGCGACCCAGAGACCCAGGGTCGCTGGGTCTGTGAATCCAGCGACCCAGAGACCCAGGGTCGCTGGGTCTGTGAATCCAGCGACCCAGAGACCCAGGGTCGCTGGGTCTGTGAATCCAGCGACCCAGAGACCCAGGGTCGCTGGGTCTGTCAATCAAGCGACCCAGAGACCCAGGGTCGCTGGGTCTGTGAATCCAGCGACCCAGAGACCCAGGGTCGCTGGGTCTGTCTATCCAGCGACCCAGAGACCCAGGGTCGCTGGGTCTGTGAATCCAGCGACCCAGAGACCCAGGGTCGCTGGGTCTGTTTATCCAGCGACCCAGAGACCCAGGGTCGCTGGGTCTGTGAATCCAGCGACCCAGAGACCCAGGGTCGCTGGGTCTGTAAATTCCGCGACCCAGAGAGCCAGGGTCGCTGGGTCTGTGAATCCAGCGACCCAGAGACCCAGGGTCGCTGGGTCTGTTCAAGTGAATCCAGCGACCCAGAGACCCAGGGTCGCTGGGTCTGTAAATTCCGCGACCTAGAGACCCAGGGTCGCTGGGTCTGTGAATCCAGCGACCCAGAGACCCAGGGTCGCTGGGTCTGTGAATCCAGCGACCCAGAGACCCAGGGTCGCTGGGTCTGTTTATCCAGCGACCCAGAGACCCAGGGTCGCTGGGTCTGTGAATCCAGCGACCCAGAGACCCAGGGTCGCTGGGTCTGTCAATCAAGCGACCCAGAGACCCAGGGTCGCTGGGTCTGTGAATCCAGCGACCCAGAGACCCAGGGTCGCTGGGTCTGTCTATCCAGCGACCCAGAGACCCAGGGTCGCTGGGTCTGTGAATCCAGCGACCCAGAGACCCAGGGTCGCTGGGTCTGTTTATCCAGCGACCCAGAGACCCAGGGTCGCTGGGTCTGTGAATCCCGCGACCCAGAGACCCAGGGTCGCTGGGTCTGTAAATTCCGCGACCTAGAGAGCCAGGGTCGCTGGGTCTGTGAATCCAGCGACCCAGAGACCCAGGGTCGCTGGGTCTGTGTGAATCCAGCGACCCAGAGACCCAGGGTCGCTGGGTCTGTAAATTCCGCGACCCAGAGACCCAGGGTCGCTGGGTCTGTGAATCCAGCGACCCAGAGACCCAGGGTCGCTGGGTCTGTGAATCCAGCGACCCAGAGACCCAGGGTCGCTGGGTCTGTCAATCAAGCGACCCAGAGACCCAGGGTCGCTGGGTCTGTGAATCCAGCGACCCAGAGACCCAGGGTCGCTGGGTCTGTCAATCAAGCGACCCAGAGACCCAGGGTCGCTGGGTCTGTGAATCCAGCGACCCAGAGACCCAGGGTCGCTGGGTCTGTGAATCCCGCGACCCAGAGACCCAGGGTCGCTGGGTCTGTAAATTCCGCGACCCAGAGACCCAGGGTCGCTGGGTCTGTGAATCCAGCGACCCAGAGACCCAGGGTCGCTGGGTCTGTGAATCCAGCGACCCAGAGACCCAGGGTCGCTGGGTCTGTGAATCCAGCGACCCAGAGACCCAGGGTCGCTGGGTCTGTTTATCCAGCGACCCAGAGACCCAGGGTCGCTGGGTCTGTGAATCCAGCGACCCAGAGACCCAGGGTCGCTGGGTCTGTGAATCCAGCGACCCAGAGACCCAGGGTCGCTGGGTCTGTGAATCCAGCGACCCAGAGACCCAGGGTCGCTGGGTCTGTGAATCCAGCGACCCAGAGACCCAGGGTCGCTGGGTCTGTGAATCCCGCGACCCAGAGACCCAGGGTCGCTGGGTCTGTGAATCCAGCGACCCAGAGACCCAGGGTCGCTGGGTCTGTGAATCCAGCGACCCAGAGACACAGGGTCGCTGGGTCTGTCAATCCAGCGACCCAGAGACCCAGGGTCGCTGGGTCTGTGAATCCAGCGACCCAGAGACCCAGGGTCGCTGGGTCTGTCTATCCAGCGACCCAGAGACCCAGGGTCGCTGGGTCTGTGAATCCAGCGACCCAGAGACCCAGGGTCGCTGGGTCTTTGAATCCAGCGACCCAGAGACCCAGGGTCGCTGGGTCTGTGAATCCCGCGACCCAGAGACCCAGGGTCGCTGGGTCTGTAAATTCCGCGACCCAGAGACCCAGGGTCGCTGGGTCTGTGAATCCAGCGACCCAGAGACCCAGGGTCGCTGGGTCTGTCAATCAAGTGAATCCAGCGACCCAGAGACCCAGGGTCGCTGGGTCTGTAAATTCCGCGACCCAGAGACCCAGGGTCGCTGGGTCTGTGAATCCAGCGACCCAGAGACCCAGGGTCGCTGGGTCTGTGAATCCAGCGACCCAGAGACCCAGGGTCGCTGGGTCTGTCAATCAAGCGACCCAGAGACCCAGGGTCGCTGGGTCTGTGAATCCAGCGACCCAGAGACCCAGGGTCGCTGGGTCTGTCAATCCAGCGACCCAGAGACCCAGGGTCGCTGGGTCTGTGAATCCAGCGACCCAGAGACCCAGGGTCGCTGGGTCTGTGAATCCAGCGACCCAGAGACCCAGGGTCGCTGGGTCTGTAAATTCCGCGACCTAGAGACCCAGGGTCGCTGGGTCTGTGAATCCAGCGACCCAGAGACCCAGGGTCGCTGGGTCTGTGAATCCAGCGACCCAGAGACCCAGGGTCGCTGGGTCTGTGAATCCAGCGACCCAGAGACCCAGGGTCGCTGGGTCTGTGAATCCAGCGACCCAGAGACCCAGGGTCGCTGGGTCTGTGAATCCAGCGACCCAGAGACCCAGGGTCGCTGGGTCTGTGAATCCAGCGACCCAGAGACCCAGGGTCGCTGGGTCTGTGAATCCAGCGACCCAGAGACCCAGGGTCGCTGGGTCTGTTTATCCAGCGACCCAGAGACCCAGGGTCGCTGGGTCTGTGAATCCCGCGACCCAGAGACCCAGGGTCGCTGGGTCTGTGAATCCAGTGACCCAGAGACCCAGGGTCGCTGGGTCTGTGAATCTCGCGACCCAGAGACCCAGGGTCGCTGGGTCTGTGAATCCAGCGACCCAGAGACCCAGGGTCGCTGGGTCTGTGAATCCCGCGACCCAGAGACCCAGGGTCGCTGGGTCTGTAAATTCCGCGACCTAGAGATCCAGGGTCGCTGGGTCTGTGAATCCAGCGACCCAGAGACCCAGGGTCGCTGGGTCTGTGAAACCAGCGACCCAGAGACCCAGGGTCGCTGGGTCTGTGAATCCAGCGACCCAGAGACCCAGGGTCGCTGGGTCTGTTTATCCAGCGACCCAGAGACCCAGGGTCGCTGGGTCTGTGAATCCAGCGACCCAGAGACCCAGGGTCGCTGGGTCTGTGAATCCAGCGACCCAGAGACCCAGGGTCGCTGGGTCTGTCAATCAAGCGACCCAGAGACCCAGTTTCGCTGGGTCTGTGAATCCAGCGACCCAGAGACCCAGGGTCGCTGGGTCTGTTTATCCAGCGACCCAGAGACCCAGGGTCGCTGGGTCTGTGAATCCAGCGACCCAGAGACCCAGGGTCGCTGGGTCTGTGAATCCAGCGACCCAGAGACCCAGGGTCGCTGGGTCTGTGAATCCAGCGACCCAGAGACCCAGGGTCGCTGGGTCTGTGAATCCAGCGACCCAGAGACCCAGGGTCGCTGGGTCTGTGAATCCAGCGACCCAGAGACGCAGGGTCGCTGGGTCTGTGAATCCAGCGACCCAGAGACCCAGGGTCGCTGGGTCTGTGAATCCCGCGACCCAGAGACCCAGGGTCGCTGGGTCTGTGAATCCAGCGACCCAGAGACCCAGGGTCGCTGGGTCTGTGAATCCAGCGACCCAGAGACCCAGGGTCGCTGGGTCTGTGAATCCAGCGACCCAGAGACCCAGGGTCGCTGGGTCTGTTTATCCAGCGACCCAGAGACCCAGGGTCGCTGGGTCTGTGAATCCAGCGACCCAGAGACCCAGGGTCGCTGGGTCTGTGAATCCAGCGACCCAGAGACCCAGGGTCGCTGGGTCTGTCAATCAAGCGACCCAGAGACCCAGTTTCGCTGGGTCTGTGAATCCAGCGACCCAGAGACCCAGGGTCGCTGGGTCTGTTTATCCAGCGACCCAGAGACCCAGGGTCGCTGGGTCTGTGAATCCCGCGACCCAGAGACCCAGGGTCGCTGGGTCTGTGAATCCAGCGACCCAGAGACCCAGGGTCGCTGGGTCTGTGAATCTCGCGACCCAGAGACCCAGGGTCGCTGGGTCTGTGAATCCAGCGACCCAGAGACCCAGGGTCGCTGGGTCTGTGAATCCAGCTACCCAGAGACGCAGGGTCGCTGGGTCTGTGAATCCAGCGACCCAGAGACCCAGGGTCGCTGGGTCTGTGAATCCCGCGACCCAGAGACCCAGGGTCGCTGGGTCTGTAAATTCCGCGACCTAGAGAGCCAGGGTCGCTGGGTCTGTGAATCCAGCGACCCAGAGACCCAGGGTCGCTGGGTCTGTGAAACCAGCGACCCAGAGACCCAGGGTCGCTGGGTCTGTGAATCTCGCGACCCAGAGACCCAGGGTCGCTGGGTCTGTGAATCCAGCGACCCAGAGACCCAGGGTCGCTGGGTCTGTGAATCCAGCGACCCAGAGACGCAGGGTCGCTGGGTCTGTGAATCCAGCGACCCAGAGACCCAGGGTCGCTGGGTCTGTGAATCCAGCGACCCAGAGACCCAGGGTCGCTGGGTCTGTCAATCAAGCGACCCAGAGACCCAGTTTCGCTGGGTCTGTGAATCCAGCGACCCAGAGACCCAGGGTCGCTGGGTCTGTTTATCCAGCGACCCAGAGACCCAGGGTCGCTGGGTCTGTGAATCCCGCGACCCAGAGACCCAGGGTCGCTGGGTCTGTGAATCCAGCGACCCAGAGACCCAGGGTCGCTGGGTCTGTGAATCTCGCGACCCAGAGACCCAGGGTCGCTGGGTCTGTGAATCCAGCGACCCAGAGACCCAGGGTCGCTGGGTCTGTGAATCCAGCTACCCAGAGACGCAGGGTCGCTGGGTCTGTGAATCCAGCGACCCAGAGACCCAGGGTCGCTGGGTCTGTCAATCCAGCGACCCAGAGACCCAGGGTCGCTGGGTCTGTGAATCCAGCGACCCAGAGACCCAGGGTCGCTGGGTCTGTGAATCCAGCGACCCAGAGACCCAGGGTCGCTGGGTCTGTTTATCCAGCGACCCAGAGACCCAGGGTCGCTGGGTCTGTGAATCCAGCGACCCAGAGACCCAGGGTCGCTGGGTCTTTGAATCCAGCGACCTAGAGACCCAGGGTCGCTGGGTCTGTGAATCCAGCGACCCAGAGACCCAGGGTCGCTGGGTCTGTGAATCCAGCGACCCAGAGACCCAGGGTCGCTGGGTCTGTGAATCCAGCGACCCAGAGACCCAGGGTCGCTGGGTCTTTGAATCCAGCGACCCAGAGACCCAGGGTCGCTGGGTCTGTGAATCCAGCGACCCAGAGACCCAGGGTCGCTGGGTCTGTGAATCCAGCGACCCAGAGACCCAGGGTCGCTGGGTCTGTGAATCCAGCGACCCAGAGACCCAGGGTCGCTGGGTCTGTGAATCCAGCGACCCAGAGACCCAGGGTCGCTGGGTCTGTGAATCCAGCGACCCAGAGACCCAGGGTCGCTGGGTCTGTGAATCCAGCGACCCAGAGACCCAGGGTCGCTGGGTCTGTGAATCCAGCGACCCAGAGACCCAGGGTCGCTGGGTCTTTGAATCCAGCGACCCAGAGACCCAGGGTCGCTGGGTCTGTGAATCCAGCGACCCAGAGACCCAGGGTCGCTGGGTCTGTGAATCCAGCGACCCAGAGACCCAGGGTCGCTGGGTCTGTGAATCCAGCGACCCAGAGACCCAGGGTCGCTGGGTCTTTGAATCCAGCGACCCAGAGACCCAGGGTCGCTGGGTCTGTGAATCCAGCGACCCAGAGACCCAGGGTCGCTGGGTCTGTAATCCAGCGACCCAGAGACCCAGGGTCGCTGGGTCTGTGAATCCAGCGACCCAGAGACCCAGGGTCGCTGGGTCTGTGAATCCAGCGACCCAGAGACCCAGGGTCGCTGGGTCTGTAAATTCCAGCGACCCAGAGACCCAGGGTCGCTGGGTCTGTGAATCCAGCGACCCAGAGACCCAGGTCGCTGGGTCTGTGAATCCAGCGACCCAGAGACCCAGGGTCGCTGGGTCTGTGAATCAAGCGACCCAGAGACCCAGGGTCGCTGGTCTGTGAATCCAGCGACCCAGAGACCCAGGGTCGCTGGGTCTGTCAATCAAGCGACCCAGAGACCCAGGGTCGCTGGGTCTGTGAATCCAGCGACCCAGAGACCCAGGGTCGCTGGGTCTGTGAATCCCGCGACCCAGAGACCCAGGGTCGCTGGGTCTGTAAATTCCGCGACCTAGAGACCCAGGGTCGCTGGGTCTGTGAATCCAGCGACCCAGAGACCCAGGGTCGCTTGGGTCTGTGAATCCAGCGACCCAGAGACCCAGGGTCGCTGGGTCTGTGAATCCAGCGACCCAGAGACCCAGGGTCGCTGGGTCTGTTAATCCAGCGACCCAGAGACCCAGGGTCGCTGGGTCTGTGAATCCAGCGACCCAGAGACCCAGGGTCGCTGGGTCTGTGAATCCAGCGACCCAGAGACCCAGGGTCGCTGGGTCTGTGAATCCAGCGACCCAGAGACCCAGGGTCGCTGGGTCTGTTTATCCAGCGACCCAGAGACCCAGGGTCGCTGGGTCTGTGAATCCAGCGACCCAGAGACCCAGGGTCGCTGGGTCTGTGAATCCAGTGACCCAGAGACCCAGGGTCGCTGGGTCTGTGAATCTAGCGACCCAGAGACCCAGGGTCGCTGGGTCTGTGAATCCAGCGACCCAGAGACCCAGGGTCGCTGGGTCTGTGAATCCCGCGACCCAGAGACCCAGGGTCGCTGGGTCTGTAAATTCGCGACCTAGAGATCCAGGGTCGCTGGGTCTGTGAATCCAGCGACCCAGAGACCCAGGGTCGCTGGGTCTGTGAATCCAGCGACCCAGGAGACCCAGGGTCGCTGGGTCTGTGAATCCAGCGACCCAGAGACCCAGGGTCGCTGGGTCT